>JH720316.1:37643-64808 GCA_000231825.2 Tetrahymena elliotti 4EA | reverse complement strand
CTATTTTTAATATGAAAATAAATAAATAAATTCAGCATGCTCATCACCATCATCTTTCAATCTAAAATCCTTCAAGGATATTAATTAATTACTCGCTATTTTTAATATGAAAATAATAATTAAATGAGTTAGTTTAAAATGATTAAAATAATTACAATCTTTTATATAAAAAATAAGTGAATATATGATTATCTTTTCTAAATATGTTAAGAGATATAAGAAGCAATTAACATTTTACAGGCTTTATAGAATTAATGAATTATTTTGAGAGGACTATTTAACTTTAATAATTTTACTAGCTGTTAATTAATGTAAATTAAATAGAAATAGAGTTATTTTCTAAGTATGTATATACCCTCTGTTTTTAATGTGCAAGAAGATCAATTAATTAATTTAATTGGAAGCAATTGAAAAAGGATACTTTCTAATTAATAGTTAAATCATGTATTTGGCAATTGAAATTCAAATAAGAATGACAATTACTTCCTGTTTTGATAATTAATAGAGAATGTTACTTTTTCTAAATTATCTCAAATTTGAATGACAAATTTTAAGAATTGTGATTATTTAAGAAAAGTATTGATTTAAATTTATAAATTAATATTTGATATAATAGCTAAATCAATAAATTAATCAACAAATAAATCCAATATCATAAAGCTAGTCAATATAGAAGGCTTGCTATTTAATTTTATTTTAAAAAGGCAAATATTTGATTTTCTTAAATTTATATTTGTAATTTGCTCAATAGAAACCTCAAGAAGTAAAAGAAAATTTTAGAAGTAATCTTTGGATTAGCTAGCTATTTTTTATAAAAATATCAAACAAAAGTCTAATTACTTGTTAGATTTAATTTATTGTTGCTAAATTTTCTGTTTTAAATTCTGAATATGCTAAAAATTTAAAATTTCATCTGTTTTCTTCTAAGATACTTGATTGAACAAATTATCTTTTTGACTTGAATTTGGCTAAACTTGCGAATTGAATACCTAATTAGAATAATCTTAATTTTTTTAAACAAAAGATGAATTATTCTGTTAACAATTCTATAATTGCTTGATTTGATTTTCTAAATAACTTTTTGTTTCAATCAGATTCTTTATTTATGAATAAAGTCCTTCAATTAATATTTCCTATTTTGAGTTAATAAATTGACAATTTAATTTGGATAATTCATCTAACATTTAATTAACAAAATCAACTTGTTAAGATTATTTTGAATCAATAGCTATTGATTTAAGCTTCTAAAGTAACTTCTATTCACTTTTACTATAAAAAATATTTAGTTAGTTATCAGAAAACTTAAAAAGCTGCATGCATACATGATTGGATAAAACTTATTTTTAAAGTGTTGAACCAATTCAATTTCATTCTGTAATGGTTTAATTATTTACTACACTACTTCTTCTTCAGCTTCTACTAGATCATTAAACTTACTATCTAAAGAAAATTCAAATGAAATAATTCCTTTTAATATAATTAAAACATCTTTGATGTCAAACCTATTTCTTGGTATAAATTAAGTCAATCCATCAATAATGCATTGAAGTTGCCTCTTGTAAGTAAAATTTTAGAATTCAGGCTTATATGGCAAAGGATTGTGCTTGTTGAACATCATGCTGCTACTGAAACCTGAGATCATAGTGTAAATAAGGTAGCCTTTTATCAAATTTATAAAGAAATTAAGTTGTCTTGCTTATCATTTCTTCTGCTTTACCTAATGAGCATGCTTCACTCTTTATTAAGTTAGTGAGGTTTTATTATTCAATATCTTCTTTAATAAAAAAAAATTACTCTTTGACTTGGCTCTCTTTTAACAGCGATTCCTAAGTTTTAATACTCTAAAGAGTAAGTGTCATAGTGTTGTGGATCATAGCACTCAGGTGCCTAGAATGCAACATTACCCATCTTAATTCATAAATAAATGTATTTTATTTGATAAGAGGAGCATATAAAAATACATATTAATTCAAGGCATATCCTGATTATTTTGGTAGATCATCAGCCAATCCAAAATCAGCTAGAAATAAATAAATATTAGTGATTTTTCAACTAAATTTTATTGAATAAAAGATCTTTTACAGACAATAGCATTTCCATTGTAATCTATGAGGATATTATCCATTTTTAGGTCATTGACTAAACACTTCTTTGAGTGAATAAAGTAAAGTCCCTCTGTAATATCCTTGGCATACTTAATAGCTGATAGTTCATTCAACTTTTTATCTGGATTCTTTAATATGATTTGATTGAGAGTACCTTTTTTTAAACATTTTGAATGGTTATCTCACTCACCTCTTATATTATTTTCTAAATGATTGTAATCTTCTTCTCAATATTTTACCTAAGCACTCTGTGAGTACAAGATATATGTGCTGTTTTCCTTCTATTTTTCCTATGAAATTCACAACATAGGGTGATCCTTTGCATTTATTGAGCATATCAATTTCTTGGTTAGCCTATTTCATGGCTAGCTGATCAACATTTCCTTTGGAATCCTTGACAAGTATTCCTTTGATAGCAAATCTCTTATTAGAGAACTATTCTTTAGCTAGAAGAACTAATCCTTATGCTCCTTATCCTAAAAACCTAAAATTGCGATATCCCTTTTGAGATAATTCTTACTACATTGCCAAGTAGACATCAATTTAACTGGCATTCAAATTTGGATCTTAAATGTCTTCGACTGATGATATTTTTATATAAATACTGGTTGAAGAAACTCATCATTGCAATAATAGTAAAAATTAGATCAAAGAGAATGAGTAATTTTTAAAACCAAAAAAGAATTGCGAAATTATTAAATAGCAACCATAATTATAATGTTAATGTATAAAAAGAGTAAATACGCAATAAATCTTGCTTGTCAAGCATTTAAATACCCTTATCTGCATAAATTTGCCTGATCTTCTACCTATTTTCTATGTGCCTAACTAGCTTTTGTTAGATCATTTCCTATTGCTATGAAATTTAGCTTTATGAGTCCATTTTACCAACTTTTTTTAGCTTAACCTATATTCTTATTTACCAATTTTAATTGATTTAATGATGAATGAATTATTTATGAAATTAAATGCTTTGCCTTGTAATTTATATGAATTAGATGTTAGTATATTTAATCAAAAAAGCTTTTATTATGAAAATTGAATGGAAGGCATTTATAAAAATACATACAATTAATATATTGGATAAATTAAAAAATTTCTTCTTACTTATTAAGATTCTTATACATATTAGAAGCATAAGTCTATTTACTGATTGTTTTATCCATTTAATTTAGTTGACCAATTAATCTTTAGATTAATTAATCATTATTTACTTAATTTAATTAATTTGTAACATCTTAATTCATTTCTTTTATTTTATTTTAATTGATTGAATTAATTAATGAATTATTTATGAAATCAAATATTTAGATTTGTAATTAATATGGTGTTGATATTAGGAGATAAAATTTTCTTTAAAAAATTGAGTAAAGGTGTGCAATAAAAAATTTACTATTAATATTTTTGATGAATTCAAATATTGCTTGTTCA
This sequence comes from Tetrahymena elliotti 4EA, assembly GCA_000231825.2. Taxonomy (NCBI): domain Eukaryota; phylum Ciliophora; class Oligohymenophorea; order Hymenostomatida; family Tetrahymenidae; genus Tetrahymena; species Tetrahymena elliotti. Next base: position 61,272 of record JH720316.1, on the reverse strand, counting down.
TTATTAAGACTCATGAGAAATGCAAGCCTATTTACTACCTTATTAATTTAATTTAATTGACCAATCTAGATATTATTAATCTAAAGATATTTTACTTAACTTTTTAATTTGCTTAGCTATTTATTTCTTTTAGAAATCAAATTTATTGTTTATTTTTTCTTTGTTTTTTTGTCCATTAACTTATTTAAAAAATAAAGAGTCTTTAACAATTTAAAGTTAATTAATACAAATGTTATTTAAGACTGTCAATATAAAAATTTAATGGAACTAATCATTTCATGATAGTTATTTTCATATAAATAATTTTATAACATAGTCATCAACTAAGTAGTAACTTTTTCATTTAGAAAAACATATTTTTTTATTATTTATTTCTAATTTAAAGATTGAATAAAATAAATTAAAACAAAACGTAGAATCTGATTCCAATTTTTTATTACTAAAATTTAAAGTTAAAAATAAAAAAATGGAAAAGTTTTGTTCCTTATTAATATTAATACACAAAAAAAACAATTAATCAAAAATTAAATGAGCTGAAAACAAAACTTATATAGATTGTATGTGCAAAAAAGGTTTGCAGTGCTATTTATTTAAAGAACTTAATGTTAATTATGAACTTCTATATAATAATAAGATTTATAAGGGTGTCAATTAGAGATGTTAAATAACAGACTAATAGTGGTTAAAAAATAAATCTATATTAAATTTAAGAACCAAAAGTTTAGTGAAGTTTAATTTAGTGACTAAAAATTTTAGTTTAATCATTTTCAAGTGAGTGGTTAACTAACTTAACCAAAAAACTTAAAGCTTTTATATATAATTTTTTTTTGTATGTGATAGCAATAACAATTCAATATATATTAATATAAACAGTATTTTCAATCAAAGAGCTATATCCTGCTTCCTAAACAAGTAAGCTCTCTTAATGTGCTTGGTTTCATTCTTTATCTCTTCTCTGATAAAATTTGTCCAATTTTTGAAAACATATAAGAAAAAATATTATTAAATATTGTATTGATAAATTTAATTTTAATTATCCACAAGGTATACTCGTTGAAGAAATGGATAAAAATCTTTTGTGATCCTACTTAAATATGAAATTTCTTTGCTTTTCAATTTCCAAAATTCAAATATGTTCAATTATTTTTCTTTATTAATTGGTAAACTTAAATACATGTTAATTTCACTAAGTTTTAAAATATTTTCCTTTCATTTCTTTTGTTAAAGTTTGATTAAGGATTATTCAATCCAATCTTCATCAGAATTGAGTAAAATTTTGTCTTCTTTTGTTGGCTGGAAAATTCTCAAAATGCCTCATAAATCTATTCTAAGTAGATCATGACTTCTCTTTTAGTTCTAGTATCAAATAATTCGTGGATCAAACATAGTAGTAACTATGAAAATTCCACTTTAATCTATGGTATTTTATTATAGATACTCAATCATACCTCTCAGTAATCTATTATTACTATTCTTATTATTTCATCTCCTTCAGTTCCATAAGCAAAGTTTGCTAGGTTAAATATGATTAAAATATACTTGGATATCTCTCATAAAAAGGGTTTTAGTAGCTTTGTCTAAAGGTTTTAGAATTTTACTCACACTATCAATTATTTCCCAATTGTTTTCACTCAATTAAAACTTACTTTTTATAAGATTTTATTTAATGAGATATGTTAATTACTGTTTTAATTATTTAGCCCTTTTAAGCATTGAGAATGTCAAATTCCACCTCATCTTTATACGTTATTAAGTTAGTGAGCTAAGAATTTTATGCTAAAGAAAGGAAACAATTGGTTTTAGAAGTGCTTTTCTTTTAGAATTTCTTGAGCTTTTATAAAATTAGTATGAGAATAAGTTGTTATTGCAATAATTTTATTTTAAATAGAATAAAATGCTAATATTTCAAAGATTTTCTCTGATAATTCTTCGCTAGTTTGGGAATAGCTCATATGAACATAATCCAAGACTACAGAAATACATTATCATTAATGGCGCCATTCATTTTAATAAATAGAATTTATCATTAAAAATCACAACAAATAAAAACAAAGAATAACAAAATAAATATTTATTCATTTATATCACTAGCTTAGTTTTGATAATCTCTTAGATTCTTTTGGGAAGTGAAGAGATAATGTTTTAAATAGTTTCATTAATTTGGGTTGCTCTAAAATATTTTCTTTGCGAATGAAAACATTTCATCAAGATCTTTAAATGGTTTATGTACTTGTCAGCTCATCCTTTAAAATGCCCCAATAATATTTAGATTTACCTCTTTTGGGGGCCAGTTTTCAATGACTTTGATCTTATTGCTTTATAGCCCATTCATATTTTACTTCCCAAAATTGCAAGACACTCTATTTTGTATAAAGATTTTTTCTCTCATCTTTTATAAACCTAAATTTTAAAAGCATTAATTTAATGTAATTAATGACTCTAATTGAGATTCCCGTTTAATTATAATAATTCTTTTGTTCTATCATTACTAATGACTCCAATAAAAGAGTGAGGATACTTACATATATTTTATAACTGTTGGTATCTTAGATTTCTTCTCTATTCTCTATCCACACATATTTATTTCCAATCTTACTGCTTTTAAGGGAAGTATTTGTTACTATAAATAATTTATTTCTAGTGTTGAGTCCATCTTTAGACTACTTTCGCTAATGAAATGTGCTACTCTCTTTGGGATTCAGTCAAGATTATTCTTCTTCTCTCTTTGCAAATTTTAAATCCTTTGTTAAAAATACTGAAAAACTAGAATAATTTACAGAGACAGCTAAACTATTAGCAAAATATGAGCAGCTTAATTTTTCATTCAAGTATATGTAGAATTTCTAATTTCTTTAGTTTGAAATAAAATGTGTTTTTCTAATTTCTATTTTGATTCTTAAGATTTTCTTCAGCCTTTAACAAATTATTAAATGAAATTTCTTAAGATATGAAAGGAAATATGAAATTTCTAAAGATATGAAAGGAAATATGAATTTTCATAAGTAATAAAATTTCTTAAATTATGAATGAATTACACACTGAATTTACAAACAAAAGAATAATCCTGCAACACTATTAATTTGTTTAAATTCTTGAATTCCAAGGATCCCATTAAGTAACAAAAAAGTATATATAAATCACTACTAAATCAGAAAATACTTAAATGAGAGTAAATTAATTAAAAATCTGATTCTGAAAAGAAAAGGTTTCTTTTTTGGAAATTTTCTTCACTCTTTAAAAAATGAAAAAGAGGGGAAATACATTACTATTTGTCTTAAATGCTAAGAAAAAAATATCAAGAAAGAATATACTTATGAAAAATCAGGATCATCCACAAGTTCCCTTATATACCTATTGATTTAGAGCATGTTGATTAAAAATAAGAATTTGAAACTATAAAGAAAATTAATTATAATGAATCAATATAGTTTAATATATTAAACTAAAATAAATGTCTTGTATTTAAAATAATAACTTAGCATTATTTTTAGCTAAGTAGATATGTTTTGATTTAAAACCTCTAGATACATTCAAATCTCCTCACTTTAGGAAATTGGTCTACTCTCAAACCTTCCTATTAATTTCATTCTTATGATATGTTTATCAAAGGTTACATTACTAAACTTTACTATTCAATGAAGGAATTTGTGGATTAAAAAAATTGGAAATGCTATCTCACTTATGACTATTGGTCCTCCTCTGAGCAAGATTCATATTTTGGAATAACTTTACATGGTATAGATCAAGCCTATATAAGGAAAAATACACTTTGAAAACAATTTAAATGAATAGAGATCCTTAAATACTAAAGAGTTAATTGAATCTGCTATTAAAGATTCTAATTCTAAGATTAGCTTAAACGCCAAAATACTTTTGTATCTGGTGCTACAAGAAATATGCTTTCAGTTGCAAAAATGTAAGAGTAATCTCATTTAATATGTTTCGCAGATACCCTAAATAATAGTATAAAAATAATAACAAAAGAAAATGATTTGGTTTAAAATGTTAGGTAAATGGTGATAATGCTAAATAAAATATAATCTATCACTAATTCAGAGAAGCTTTAAAACTAGCTACATCCAATCTCATTCTCTTCATAATATGAAAATTAAAATTAATGTAGTTACAAGGCTTAACTCAACATTAATAATGCATAAACTGTTGAGAATTATAAAAATTTAAGTTCATCAAATAGATTAACTGTTTCTTGGTTACTTCCAATCGAGAATAACTTTATAAATAACATATTAAATTCAGAGGAATCTGAAAGCTAGTTTTCAAAAATTTTGAAAAATGATTCAGTTGAAAGATGTGAAAAAATTATAAATCAAATAAAGTTATGTTAATCAAAAGTTGTATTTTTGATCCTAGATTTTAAAATTTCGAGTTTTACTAGAACTCCAGTATTAAATAAATATCTTTAAATGAAATAAAATAAGAAATGTAATCTTTTGAAAAAAGCAAATGATTGACTAAGATGAAGTATTTACTGGTGAAAAAGATTGGGCTGTGATATTTGGATACGATTGCTTTCAGAATATCAGACTAGAGAATACTTTTAGAATATATCCTTAGAATATTATTCTGATTATTATAAAAATATAATTCTGATAATTTTTTTTTAAATTAGATGATAAGAATATTTGAATAATTTTACAAGAATTTTAGAATATTTTCTATAGGATTTAAAAATATAAAATAATCAATTTTGTTATTATTTGGATTTAATATCCTTCGTAGGAGGTAATCAATTACAATAATAAATGAAGATATGATAATATGTTAAATATATTCCTTATAGAAAAATTCTGAAAAAATAAAAAACATAAATATGAAAAATATCAATAGAAAAATTTCATAACTAAATTGCAAAATAGAAAATTTAAATACTGAATTCCCTCAATAAGGTTAGCCTACCGATACGTGGAGGTAAGTCTAAATTTGAGATTTTCTCAAAAAAATCGCTCAACCTCTGAGGTCTGTATACCAAATTATATCATCTAATCAAAGGTTACAAAAATTTTACTAAAATTAGAATTTAAATATTTAATTTTTGAGCTAAAGTAATTGCATTATTAAAAGGATAAAAGGAATTATATTTGAGAAAATATACAGTATTAACTTAAATTTAAATTCAAATAAGATAAATAAATATTTGATAAAAAATTAATAAATTTACTGCTATGAGTCAAATACAAAAGATATCTGAATAAATCAAGAGCTTATCTTCTTCTAAGCAAAAATAATTACTCAAATAGTTTGAAGAGTAGATATCACAAATTTCAAGTAAAAATTAAACTATAACAAACATGCTAACTATTTCAGAATAGAAAAAAGTAGTGGAAAAAGCAATAGCATAAAATAACAATAGCCTTGCAGCTAAATCATGCAATGTAAATGAATCTACAGTAAGGAGATGGAGCAAAAAGTTTACAGATATATAAGAACCTCAATAACAAATGAAAAAAAGATAATCAAACCCTAAATTTATATTGCTTTAAGTGAAAGTAATGTAATTAATTTTATAATAAAGAGAAAAAAAACTCTAAGTAACCAATGAGTTTATAAAAAAGAGTGCAAAAGATATTTTTAATATTCTAAGTCTTTCATTAATCCATATTCTACATCCATTTTTTCAGTAAGTAATGGATGGATAGAAAAATTTCATAAGAAGACAGTCTTTATCAAACAGCAAATCTACCCATGTATTGTAAAATCTTTCAAAAGGAATAATTGATAAAATTAATTCATTTCTCTTTAATTTATTTGATTAGAGGATTGAAATAATTATACTTGTAAGTGAACCCATATTGATAAATTTTGATGGAGTACCAATTTTTTTTGACTCTTCTGATGATAAAACATATGAAATCAAAGATACTAAATAAATAGATATTTTAAATTTAAAGGCTATAGAAAAAGATTCACTATGATCATTGGAGTTTCTAAGGATTCATCTTTCCTCCTATCTTTATCTTCAAATCAAAAAACACAAATCAATAGTATGCATAATGATGAATGTATTGTTATACTTAATCAAAATGGTTGGTGCACAAGGAGTATATATATAAGTAAAATGAAAAATGTCGTTTCAAATCTTAAATTAAAAGAAATAATAACTGATTTTTGTCCATGATAAATTTTCAGGACATTAAGGTGAAGTAATAACAGAGTGGACCTGAAAAAAAGGTATAAAAATTGTTAATATCCCTGAAGGTTCAACATACTTAATCTAGGTTATCGACACTCACCTAGGAAAGAAGTTAAAAGATAACATTAGAAAACTATAGTAGGATTGGTATTAAACTAATGTTGATTCTTAAAATAAAGAATAACTCATAAGAGAACCTCATTTTTCTGAAATTGTTGAATGTGTTTAAAGAGTTTGAATAGCTTCTCTTCGAATTATATTTAGAGCGGATTTTAACTCAATGCACTCAATTTTTCTTTAGATAAGCCTCTAATTGATTAGATAAACCCCAAACTTATATCAATAGAGAATATTTAAATTAATCTAGAAAACTAAATTAATTATCAAAATATGGCCTTATAGTGAGCATAAATACTTTAAAATAAAATATCTGAACTTGAAACTAATAGTACATATGAAGCAAGTGAATAAATAGTTTAGTTCATGGATAACAATTTTAAAGAAGAAGTCAAAGAATTAGATATTTATTAGTAAGAATTGATAATGGATGAAGTCTATTCCAAAGAAATTTAAATTGGAGAAGAAAAGGATGAAGAAAATTAATGCACTGATAAGGAAAAATATGAAACAGATTAAAATTCAATTAAATTGAACATAATTACTCTTAACAAACAATTAAATTCGGTATCATTAAGTAAATTCTAATACCTATTATTCTATATTAACTTTATTATTCTATTAGAAAATGAAAATATTATAAAGATAGATAATTTTTATGATAAATCTTATTAAAAAGCAAATAAGTATATAATATTATGGAAAATAAAATGAGATTACTAAACTTCAAACCTTAAAAACTAAAAGAAAAGAGGGTCCAAAACATTAATACAAAGGACAATAAACTTTACTTTAATATATTTATTAAAATTAACAATTTTGAATAAAATTATATATTATTAATTAAAATAGTTCTGAATTTTAAATTCTATATTTAAATTTAGTAAAAAATTAAAAAAAAAAATATTTTATTTCGAAATGAATGAATACCTCACTTTGGCATCGATTCAATATTTTAACAAAAACCTTCAAATCCTTGTACAATTTTGCTGGTTACCGAGGGGTGAGGATGGAGGGAATATTGTAATAGATTTAAAAATAATTAAAATGAACCAATTTTTAAATGATTGAAAATAGAAATATTTTGATTTGAAATAGAAAGAAAGATTAAGATGATTAAAAAGTTTAAAAATTTTTAAAATAAAAATAACATTTAAATTAAAAAAATATTATTGTAAACTTGAGAATAAGATAGATAATAAATTACAAAATTCATTAAAAAAAATCTAATGTAATGATCTGCTACAAGCAATTTTAAACTCAAAAATTAATATTTAACATAAAATTTTCATTACTTAAATATCTTTATTTTTTTAATTTTATTTTGCTTTTTATGAAATAATAACTATTATTTAATAAGTAAACTTAAAAAGAAGTCATTAAAAAGATATTGTTATTCAATTAAGTATTATTTTTAGTTTTTTTTAATCGTTCTAAAATCTGCTGAGAAATAATATATAAACTAATTTCACTAAATTGAAAATCATTTTTTTATCAAAAGGTTAATTTTTCATAAAAAATTATGATTTTAATTATTTTAAATTACTTTTCTTCTGAATTTAAACTTAAAAATAGCTTTGATCATCAAATCAAAATGGAAAATAAAAAGGAATTAATTCAACTCAATCTAAATTTTACTAATTTAATTTTAAAAACAAAGTGTATCTAATTCATATAAATAATAATTAAAAATGTAGATATTAATTATAATATCCTTCTTAATTAATCTAATTTATGCTCTCTCTGTAAAATCAAAAAAAGAAATTGATTTTAAATAAACGGTTTAAACTTTTTATTCCATTTAAAGTTTGTAAGAAATCAAATTACAAAAATAAAAAACTGAAAAAATAAGAAGAACTTTTTGGAAAAAGACAAAAATAACATATCTTTTATTGTAGGAATATTGACTATTTTCTAATAATTACCAAATAAAATACATTTAAAAGATAATTTTTGATGTGTTAATTTGAAATCTCTAGAAATACAAATTTTTTAATTTAGAGAAATCTACTTAATGCAAACTAGATTATCAAATAAACATACTAAACAATTTAACATCTTTTTTTATATTTATTTATTTCTTTTCCTTCATATTATCTTATTAGAATTTTTGAGAACTTTGCAACCAACTTCTTCTTTCTAAGATAAATCATTAAATTAAATATCTTTTTTATATTATTTCAGAAATTATCTAGTTTAATTTTAAGTGTAAAAATTTCAAATACCATAAAACTTCGATAACCACTGAGCTGTTAACTGAGAGGTTCCTATAATAATGGTACTTTTTTTTCAGGGATTTTTTTATAAAATGGTTTATTTTTTAGGTGGGGTTTATCAAAGAATAATTATGGTAAGTAATAAAAATCTTATTTTTAAAAATTTAATTGAAATCTCAAATAAAAAATTTTAAATAAAAAAAAGAATAAAAACAAAAACCTATTTATTTTCAAGGCTTACTATGAATAGATAGATGGATTACATCACTTATAAAAATATTTTAAGAAATTCAGAAAATTAATTTTGATTGCTTATTTTCAAATCCAGCAAATTAAAAAAAGGAATCAAATTAATATTAAATAAATAGCCAGCCATAACTTTAATAAAAATTATTAATTTTCTAATTAAAAGTGTTTGTTTGTTATTTTTCTACATTCATCTTCTAAATAATAAGAAAAACCATAGATTTTTCAACAAAATTAAAATTTTCTTTTTAAATTAAAAGGATTTTTTTATTTTACTGAAAAGTGAATTTACTTACTTTACTTAAAACTGTAAAGATATTTATTTTATTTATGATAGAGCTAGTTAAAAAAGATTGCAATAAGATATTGATTTGATTTTTATTATAAATTAACTTTCAAAATGTTTTTCATCAAGAAAAACAACAGTTAAGCTATTTTTCTTTAGCTTTAAATATTCTTAATATTAAATCTATTTCTTGATGTATTTTATGTCAGAAAAAAATAATTTTTTTTCATTCAAATTTATTTAAGTTTTAAAAGAGTAAATTAGTTGGTAGAATACGAAGATTTGTTCACAGCAATCATATTATTATTATTATTATTTTAAGATTGGCTTGAATAGAATATTTTAATAAATTCTTTTACATAAATTTAAGTAAAACTATAATATTACAATTAGACAATTTATAATTGCTCTCAAGTAAAAAAAGAATCTATCAATATAAAATAGAATTTGATTTACTGATGCAATTTGTTTATAGAATGGTAAAATCAAAAAAGTTTCTACAACACAATAAAACTAACTAACTAACTATTCACAAGAATTGAATATTATTAGAATTTTTAATACTATTTTTAGTAAACAAATACAATTGATAATCTTGTTTTTATAACATAAAAAATATATCTTCTTCAATCATTTTTTTACTCTTGTTAATATTTAATAAAAAATAGTTTTATCCAAATTTAATTCTGACCTATTTTTCGATACAAATAAAAACTAAATTTTCGAAAAATATCAACTTTTACAAACATGGTATTACTTTAATTTTATTGATAGGTTTCTATATGTGGTTTTGAATCAATTGAATTAATCTAATTTCTTCTCTTCAACCAAAGCCTTGTTTGTTATTGGGTCTTATAATTTTAATTTATTTCAATTTCTTGAATATTGATTTTGTTTTCTGAATACTTTATTTCTTTCTGATGCTAATTAGGATTTTTATTAAATTTTCAAATAAACTTGTTAAAATTGAATGTGTCTCCCTTATAAAATGTTAATTTATATAAAAATATGAACTAATTTTTACTTACTTTTTATCATATAATTATATTTGCTTTGTATAGCTGTGCAAAGTAGAATTCTCAAATTACTTTTTTCAATTGAAAAAAGTCAATCTAGAGGAAATGCATGATGTAATCTGTAATTATGCTAAATATTTATGTTTGATATTGATAAATGTAAACCAATTAAAAACAACAAAAATAATAATTTGTTATTATAATCTTAATTTATTTGAATTTTTTGAATATTGTGTGGACATTACATATCTTCCCTATACTAAAAAGGATGTCTAATTTATTAATGAAAAAGGATTTCTAATTTATTCGTCCATTAAATATATTAAAACTTGAATGTGTCTTTTATATAAAATGTTAAGATTTCTTTTTATTTAAAAACATGGACTCAGTAATTTTTACTAACTTTTTATCATCTAATTTTATATGCTTTCTTTAACAAAACAAAGGAGATTTGTCAAATGACTGTTTTCCATTGAGAAAATTCAATCTTTAGAAAATGCATGATGTAATCTGTAATTATGCTAAATACTTTTGTTTGATAATACAGATCAATCAATGTAAACAGACAGATAAAATGCAAAAAAAAAAAACAATTGGGTCTTTTTAATTTAATTTATTTTAATTTCATGAATATTGTGTCTGTTTGAATATTTTCTATCTTTCCAATACTTTATGCTAGAGATTGATAAATGTAAACAAATAAAATTCAATAAAAATTAATAATTCAGTCTTACAAACTTAATTTATTTCAATTTCTTAAATATTGATTCCCCTTTCTGAATACTTACTATCTTTCAAATTCTAAAAAGGATTTCTAATTTTTATGTCCATTAAATTATCTAAAGCTAGAAAGTGGTCTTCTAAAACTAAAATATTAAGATATCTTTTTATTTTAAAATATGGATATATATAGTAATTTTTATTTACTTTTTATCATCTTATTTTTTTTGCTTACTTTAAGAGCGCAAAGTAGAATTCTCAAATAATTAATCTCTTTAAAAATATCGTTTAACATAAATAGCATAAAAATACTTATGAATTTGATTCTATTAAAATCAATTTATGATTTTCTTAATTTGGATTATCTTGATAACATTGTATCTTGTGGAATTTTTTTCTAATTTTGAAGAGCATTATTTTTAAGCAAATTTCTTACAGATTTTTGAAGATAATTTTGACATCCTTTAAACAGTATTCTTACATTCACTCCAATAGATTTTATTAGGACAAAATATTAAAAAGGGGGTGAGGTTAATATACTCAAGAAAATCATTTGATATTCATCACATATTTACAAATGTAAAGTAAAATGCTTAAAGTGGATATTTTTTAAGCATCACTTCCCATTTAGAATGTCTGCTTATTTTTTATGAAGATGAAAAATATTTCAATTTTGAAATTTTCCTTACAATTCTACAAAAAAAAGTAGAATCATATTTAGAATTTAATAATTTTATTTTTTTATCAATGTTTTAATTGCTATAAATTATCTAAGAGAGCAACTTAAATAAGAAAAATATAATTTAATTTCAGAAAAAACAAAAATAAAAAAATAATTCAATTAAAAATAAGATCCATAAATGAAAGTTTCTATCATTGCTCTTCTTCTCCTTGTTGTTTTGAGTGTTTTAGCTCCTGTTGCAAAAGCTGAAGATTCTCATAAAATTATTAAAATCTTTGGTAAGTATAAACTTCAAGTAAAATGCTATGTTGCTGATGAAGGTTGTGAATGCTGGGAGGAATTTGAAACTCATAAATATAAATATATTTGTGACTGAGCACAAATAAACTATTATAATAATATAATAAGTTTTTCATATTCGTAATATATATTTCTAAGTATGCAAATCATTACAAGATTAAATCATTTTTTAAATTCCTCATCATTTTATATACAAAAATATTTTTTAAATTGATATTATTATTTTTAAATGCCTTTTATTGCTATTATTATCTATCTATATTATAAAATTTTACTATTCTTTTTATTTAATTCAATTAAGGGAGTGATCTCAAAATAATCGTTCAAACCAAACCAAAACAATTAAATCAAAGATTAAATAAAGGCCTTCAATCTATTTATGAAATTTTTATATAAAAAAGCCTCAGCTGAAAAATTTAAAATAAAGTATTATATCATAAAATATTTGTCTTTGTATTAAATATTAGATCATATACATTAAAATATCATGCTTAAAATAAAAATAATACTTAATATTTTCAAACCTTACTGTAAATTAATTAATAAGAAATTCGTTTGCAACTATCATTCAAAATTTTATTTTAGATAGGTAGGTATGTAGGTTGGTTGGTTTTAAGTTGAAAAAAAAATATTTTTTATAGAATAGTTAAACAGTTTAAAATATTTACATGAACTTTATAGATGACTCATATTTATTTTTTCATGTTTACCCCTAAAATATCACAAAAATCAACTTCCTTCTCCATTATAAACTAGTTAATAGCCTATATAAATTGAAAAAATCATGAAACAATCTTTGGATCACAAATCTTCTGCTTGATAAAATTCGATTTTTCTTAATTGCTTTGCATAAATCAATATTAATCTATCGATCATAAATCAAATTGAAGTAAGATTTTAATTTAATTACATTTTTCAAAATACCCTACGGGTTCGAAATTAATTAATCTGATAAAAATACTTTTTCAAGTAATTATCGATTTTAGAAAAATGTTACTACAATTTGAATTGATAAATTTGTGGTTTTAAACTTATCACTAACGCTCTTCAATAAATGATTAATTAGCAAGCAATTGTTATAATTTTTTGGCTGATCTAGGTTAAAATTTACATAAATTAATACCATTAAAATACCTAAATTATTAATTTAATGAACTAATTTTTATTTTAAAAATATAAAATATTTAAAGCAACACTAATATATGATAACTATTATCTGATTCTGATGATCATTATTTACAAATAAAATTGATTTTATAATCACAAAATGTATATTTTATGTTTTAATAATAGAACAGGTTGGCTATGATGCCTTAAAAAATATAATTAATCTAAAACTTAGATTCCACCAAATTAGTAATTTACCTATTGTAACCTGTTGAAAAAGCTTGAATTTGAATAAAAATATTCGATGAAATTACATAATTTTTGAATTTATAAAATTCACCCATAAAATAATTAAAATGCTAGATTGAGTGAAGTGAGTAAGTGTACTTACTACCAAACATGAAATAATTCCGTATTTTTTTTCATTAATTTATTTATAATATTGTTATATCTATTTTTAAGATTTTTAATAGGTAAAAATATTTTAAAATACTAAATAAAGCTTGTGTCTATCTAAATATTTTATGCTATTTTTTGAAATATGCGAGTAAATAAATATCAAACTGCTGGGGGGAAGAATTGAAACATAAATAGATTGATAAACACTCACCTTTGCAAAAATAAAATTTCAATATTAATTTATTTTAAAGTATATATAAAAGTATGGGGAGTATATATTTTCTCTGAGGATATTTCTAACTATAAAAACTTAAATGGAAATAAGTTTTGAGAATAATAATTAAATCAATAAATAAATAAACATATTAAAAAAAAACATCAAATAAAATGAACAAAAAATTATTCTGTCTTTTAATGTTGGCTCTAATTGGTCTATCCAATGCTTAATATTATGGAGATGGTAATGCTGAAACAAGATGTGTTCCTTGGCTTGAGGACCTTCCTTGCTGTTATAAAAATAGTACCTGTGATCCTGATTAGTTTATATGTAGTTATGGTTATGTTAATCAATAAGGTGAATGTTGTACTTGGTCAGATTGTACTTGTTGGTGGTACTACTTTATAAATGGAGAATTACAATCCTTCTATTATTGCATATGGTGAAACAATAAAGGGTAAACTAAACAAAATAATTGAATATATATATATAAACATTTTCAGTTGGTCAAAAAAAATTGATATTATATTCGTAAAGTGTATTCTCTAACTTTAAAGCATTCATTCATTCTTAAAATTATTTTATTTTCTTAACGAACATTTATTTATTTATCAGATTTTATTTTGTTTTATTTTTGTTTTTTGTTGCTGCAAATTTCTTATTTTTTCTAAAAATGCTAGTTTTCTATTAATATTACTTTTTATTATGAGCCTAAAACTATCCAAAGAATGAAAGAAAGAAATAAATCTATAAATAGCCTATCATTTTTATTTGTTTTTTAGGTATTTTGAATTCTTAATAGAATAACTGACTTTTAAACATAAAAAAATGAAAGCAATATAAATAACAAACAAATTAATTATTTAAGATAAAATTGGAAAAAACATTTGTTTTGAATAAAAAGCTCTTGATTTATTTAATTCTTTTAGATAATTCATCTATCTATTCATCTTTCTAAAAAAGAATTGTATTGTGTCTGTCAATCCTTCTTAATGTTTTAAAACGAATATTAAGAATCCAAGGCATTTTTATTTTCCTGATCAAACAAAAATTGAATATTTTATTTTTGCAATTTCTCAATTTTTTAAAGATTAATTTACTAAAATAAACTCTAACAATTTAATGTTTTTAAAGATCAAATAGCATAATTTCAAAAAATAAAATAAAAAATTTTATCAGCAAGATTTTATTTAAAAATTTGTTTGTTTTCTAATTCAGTTCATATTTATCAATCACATTTTATCATCAAATTTATTGACAATAGAAAAATGAGTAAAAATCATTTTATGAACTTTATGAGACATTTCAACAGTAAACCTGTACTATGCATTATTTTCAATAAAATTATTGTTGATAATTCAGCTACATTGTCATAATTTTGATAATTTCCAGGTTTTATCATCTTTTTACTCAAATGGATTCTCACTTCTATTTCTTTATTATTTTCTTTTGAGCCTTCATATACATTATTTTCTTTTATTATTTTGTTAATTTTCATCTTATCTCCTCTCTCATTATAGCATATTCCATCATGTAATTAACTATTATCTTTGTATTATTCTTTTATTATGCCTACTAATAAAAACTATTAACAGTAGAACTAGTCTATAATCTAACTCTAAATATATACTTATTCCGAGGATCTAACACTATATTTGAATATGCAACATCCCAACTATCTGTAGTTTATTAAATTTAGATTTGGCTATTATACAACCTCTGTATGTCCAGTTATTATGATTTATAATATGATTTTGCTTTTTCAAATTCTAAATTTTATAGAGTTTATTTGTTCATTTCCTAAAAAATTAATTTCATCAAGGAGACCTACCTAATATTTTTTATTGTATTTCAGTTGGTTATTTTAATTAAATTTTTTTTGTCATATCTTAACATTTTTAAATGAGTTTCGACAACTTTTGGATATTTTATTTAATATTGAGATATTTGTCTTTAATGATTTCTTTTAATTTTGAATCTGAATTCTCATCAATATATAAAAAAAAGGGGGGACTGGCCCAGATTCAAGATACAAGGCCAAAAAGCCAGAATACCATATAATTCAAATCTTTTTTGTATAAATTTTCACAAAATTGTCTTTATTAATAATCACTTTGGCCTATTATATGATGATACACTATTCTTTTTCAAAATATTTTATCAATTTTCTCACTTTAATCATTTAATTATTTTTTTACTTTTAAACCTATTCATCTGATTCATTTTAAATTTCTACTTATTCGAAATTGATAATTGAATTTTTACTAAAACTTCATTAAATCATCAAATAGTATTTACTGCCTAATAAATTATTAGTTAATTTATAATAATTATATAGTATTCTAAGTAAATTCAAAAATATTACTGCCTATTTTGATTTTTAATTAATTTAACTTCTTTTTTTTAACTGAAAATGTAAAATGTACGCGTCTTTATATTTATTACTTGCTATTTTGAAAATAAATATTTATTATTCTACATATTATATTTACATCCTTTTTTAATCAGAGTTTATTCTCATTTTCAATCAAAAGCAATCAATTATTTATTACTTTCTATTTATTATTTTATGGTTGTTAAAATATATTTATTATAAGAATATTTATGATTTCTAGCTGTTCTAATAAATATTTCATCATTCAATTAATTAATTAATTAACTACCCTCTATTTTCAATTGAGATTTATTTTATCATCAGTGAATAAAAGCAAATTTAAATGATTACACACTATTTTTTAATTATTAAATAAATATTTTAATTTAAGTTTTTAAAAAAAAATTACATGCTTTATTGAATATTTAAATTAATTCATATTCTAATTATGTAATATCATTGAAAAATTACTTCCTAGATTTTATTTTAAATTAAAAATAGGTTAATAAATCCAACTTATTTTATTTTCATGTATTTTTTACTTCTTTCTATTTGTCATTACATAGTTTTAGATTTAAATAAAGGTAATCAAGTATTTTCTAGATATTTTACTGCCTATTTAATTTTAAATGAATTTATAAATTGATTACTTACTTATTATTATAAACTAACTAACTATCTAATTATCTTTATATTTAATTTTCAAGCAAATACAATTCATAGATAGTTAGTTGATTAATTATGTATTTTTAAATGTTTCGTTACTCACTACAATTTATCAAAGTTTATTCTGTCTTTCAATCATAAAAATCAATCTTAAAATGTACTCACTTATTTTATATTTTATAAATTTATTTTATTAGCTAGCTTAATAACCAATTAAGAATAATTTTTATTGAATCTCCAAAAAATTACAGGCTATTTTTATTTAAGAAACACATTTTATTTTTAATCTATGTTCTTTTTATTTTACACTCTTATAAAAATAAATCAATAAATTCATCTAAAATCCTTCAAGAATATTAATTAATTACTCGCTATTTTTAATATGAAAATAAATAAATAAATAATTTCAGATACTGCATCACCATCTTTCAATCTAAAATCCTTCAAGAATATTAATTAATTACAGACTATTTTTAATATGAAAATAAATAAATAAATTCAGCAAGCTGCATCACCATCATCTTTCAATCTAAAATCCTTCAAGAACACTAATAAATTACAACCTATTTTTAATATGAAAAAATCAATAAATTCAGCATGCTTCATAATAATCATTTTAATTATTGTTTTCTTTCAACTAAAAATCCTTCTAAAATAATAATCAATTACGATCTATTTTTAATATGAAAATAAATCAATAAACCTAGCATGCTGCATCATCATTATAATTGTCATCATCTTTCAATAATATTAATTAATTACCCGCTATTTTTAATAAGAAAATAAATCTATAAATTCAGCATTTTGCATCATCTTCTTTCATTCTATAGTCCTTTAAGGATATCAATTCATTACCCACTATTTTTAACATGAAAATAAAAAAATTCTGCATGGTAAATCATCATGATTATCATCATTTAAATCTAAACTCCTTCAAGAATATTAATTAATTACAACCTATTTTTAGTTTGAAAATAAATCACTAAATTCAGCATGCTGCATCATCATCATTTTAATTCAATTTAAAATGTTTCAAGAAAAATAATTAATTACAACCTATTTTTAAAATGAAAATAAATCAATATATTCAGCATGATACATCATCATAAAAATTATCTCATCTTTCAATCTAAAATCTTCAATAATATTAATTAATTACCCACTATTTTTAATATGAAGGTTTATAATCTATTCAGTATTCTGTATCATCATTGTGCAATTATCATCTTTCAATCTAAAATCCTTCAACAATATTAATGAATTACGTGCTAATTTTAATATGAAAATAAATAAATAAATTCTGCATGCTGTATCATCACCATCTTTCAATCTAAAATCCTTCAAGAATATTAATTAATTACAACCTATATTTAATATCAAAATAAATAACTGCATCATTATCATCTTTCAATCTAAAATCCTTCAAGAATATTAATTAATTACATGCTATTTTTAATATGAAAATAATAATTAAATGAGTTTGTTTAATATGACTAAAATAATTACTATCTTTTGTATAAAAATAATGATTATCTTTTTCTAAATATGTTAAGAGATATTAGATGCAGTTAAAATTTTACAGGCTTTATAGAATTAAAATTAATGAATTATTTTGAGAGAAGGCTGTTTAAAATTGATAATTTTACTAGCTTTTAATTAAAGAAAATTAAATAGAAATAAACTTATTTTTTAAGCGTGTGTATGTACCCTCTGTTTTTAATGTTCAAGAAGATCAATTAATTTAATTAAGCAATTAAAAAGGATACTTTCTAATTAGTGGTTAAATCATGTATTTGACAATATTTAAATACAAAATGAATGAACAATTACTTCCTGTTTTGATAATTAATAGAGATTGTTAATTTTTCTAAAATTATCTCAAATAATTATTTATGAATATTATTTCTATAAAAATTCTTAAATAATCTTCTATTTTATAGCTAAAGTCTTTTTTCAATCAATGAATAAATTCAATATTGTAAAACCAGTCAATAGAGAAAGCTTCCTATTTATTTTTCTTTTAAAAGACAATTTTTTGATTTTCTGAAATTTATTTTTGTAATTTTTGAATGTAAATCTCAAGAAGTAAAAGAGTATTTAAGAAGTAATCAGCTAATTAGCTATTTTTTAATTTGTTAAATAAAAGTTAATTACTTGTTAGACATAATTTCTTCTTGCTAAATATTCTATTTCAAATTCTGATTTTGCTAAAAAATTGAAATTTATTTTTTTTTCAAAGATTCTTGCTTCAACGAATTATCTTTTTGGCTTTAACTTGACAAAGTTGATGCTTGCTAATAGAATAATTAAGAATAATCTTAATTTTTTTAAACAAAAGATGAATTATTCTGTAATCAATTTTATGATTGTTTGATTTGATTTTCTAAATAGTTTTTTTTGTTTCATTTAGATTCTTTATTTATTAGTAAAATCTTTCAATTAATGTTTCCTTTTTTGAATTAATATATTGATAATTTAATTTGTATAATACACCTAACATTTAATTAAAAAAATTAACTTGTTATGATTAAAAAATATTTAATAATTAAAACCATTAGATTTTTGACTAAAGATATTGCTTGCTTTATTTATTATATGATATTCAGTTTCAAATTATATTGGCCAATCAATTTTGGATTCTTGAAATTCCATTCAAAAATTTAGTTGCCCAAACTTTTTTGACTTTTTTTTAATGGATAAAATTATTTTTCTAAAATAATAATTAAAAGAAATCAAATATATTTTCATAATTGAACTATTTTTTATGTTAACAGTGTAAATATGTCTTTTATTAAAAATATTAAATATTAATGTGTATTGATATCTCTTTTTTTATTGCTTAATACAAATATTTTTAACAATTATGAAAGATTGTTTTTCTATTTAAAAGTTTATAATTTTGTTATTATTTTTTAAATAAAAAAAGAAAAGAAAAATAATATTAGAAATACAGTAATAAAAAATAAATAATTTAAATAAAAGAATCTTTAATTTTTATTTTGTTTGTTAAAAAAAAAAAAATTAAATTAATAAATTAAGTTTACAACATATAATAAAACAAGCAACTACATAAATTAATTACATATTTTACATATTATAACTTATTTATTTATTCATTTCAGATTCGATTTTATTTTATGGTTTAGGTGTGTCTCAAATATTTTCTATTGATTCTATTTTAGTATTTCTTGAATCTAATGACACTCCATGATAGATCTTCAAACTTTTGTATATTTATCCATTTTTAATTTTGTAAAAAAATAGCATGGTTATTAAATGCATTTACTCTCTGTTATCATGAGAATGTTTTTAAAGATAATGAATTGTCTTAAACAGTATCTTTCAAAGTATAATTTTACCTAATATTAATTCAAAAGAAAATTAATTTTTGTATTTACTTATCAAAATTCTTCTTATTCCAAATTTTTACTTTCTATTTATTTTAAATCAACAAATAAAAGATGATTCGTTTTTGATATGAATTTTACCAGCTTAATTAAAAAGTTAAATGATTAATGAACTAGCCTTGATGAAAATATATTAAGTCTATTACAAACTATGTTTTTGGTTAACTTACTTGATTAATAAAAGCTTTTTAAATTGATTAATTTTACAGCCTTTTATATTAAAATTAATTAAATAAAACCTTAAGCAAAATAACAATTTACTCACTAATTGAATGAATTAATTTATTATTTTAAAATAAAATATGAATGATACTCAGTTCTTCCTTAAAAATTTTACTATCTTTTAAATTCAAATCATCAATACTTCATCTAAAAATCAAGAAAATCTTACTAGCTTTTTGAATTATTTAAGAAAGTTATTTATTAATTTCTCAATTTAATAGGAATTGTTACCAGCTAAATTGAATTTTTATTTAATTGAAGAATTATTTATTACCAGCTATTTAGTATTTCACAATCAAGTTACTTCCTAAATTTTATTTTAAATTGATTCAATTATTTATTTTTCATTAAAATAAATTAATTTTACAGTCTAATTTAAATATTAATCAGAAGCAATTATTTCTGTTTTTAAAATTTAATTTAAGTATTACTTGCAGCTATTTATTACATTTGAAAAATAAAGTTAAATTTATTATTTTAAACTTTTAATAATCTAATCATACCTTCTATTTTTAAAAAATTATTGTATTTATTTATGAATAATATTTGATTGTTTCAATATTACTTGTAGCTGTTTTTATTTTTAAATTTGGTTAAAAATGGAAAAGAATAAAGGAATTTAATTAATAATATTACTTCTCACTATTTTCAATTCAGAAAATAGATCAGTCTCTTTCAGATAATAAATCATTTAATAATATTACCCATCACTATTTTTGTTTTATTTTAAATTTATTTTAATATTTTTCAATTAATGTTTATCAAAATGTTTGTTACCTTAAACTATTTTAATTTGAAAATTAAATTTATTTTTCTTTCAATTTTGAATTATTAAAGATATTACTCATCGCTATTTTGAATTATTTATTTAAATAAAAAAATTTGTGATAAATGAATAATATTACTTCCAACTGTTTTGTTTTGAAGTTTATATTTTTAATTATTATTTATCAATCCAACTAAAATCATCAAAAATTATTACTCACTATTATTTTATTTTAAAAATGAATAATTAATTAACTTTTTAATCATAAATAAAATTCTAAAATTACTAGCTATTTTGCATAAATAAGTTTATTCAAGAATATTAATGAATTAATTGATAATAATTAGATCAAAAGGATTATTTACATTCTATTTTGAAAAATAAGAGAGAGTAAATAATTAAATCTAAATCTATTAAGTCCATTCAATGATTTCAATTACTTTCTTTTAGATTTATTATATTTATTAATTAATTAACTTTGCTTTCTAATTTAAAATAATTCTTACTTTCTGTTAAAAAATTAACTTAGTCAATTCCTTGATTAATTTGTTTCTTTCCAAATTTAATTTAAGAGATAGATTACCCACTTATTTATTTATTTTAAAGGTATTCAAGCAATTTTATTTCAAACAATCTTAAAAAAAATACTTGCTTATTTTGAATTAAAATAAGAGAATTTAAACTATTTTTCTTCAAGTGAATCAGTAAAGCTAGCTTACATCCTTTAGATTAAGCAAAAAATATTTAAAGAGTTATAAAATAGATTTATTGATTAAATATATTTACAATCTTTTTATTCAGGAATAAGGTTTAGTTGATCAATAAAATTGTTTTCTGATTAATTGAAAATATTACGAACTATTAAAAAAAATAATTTTGTAATTAAAATATTAGAATTTGAATAATAAGAATGGATACACTCTATTTAAATACAAGTTAAATTGTATTGTATTCTTCATGCTCTTTATGATTTTATTGTTAAATTTTACTTCCTATTTATTATTAAAATAATAGTAAAAATATTAAAGTTAAAAGTATTTCAAGTTCTACCCTCTTTTTTGAATAGATTTTTGTTTAATTAAAATGTTAATAGATAATTTGATTACATCCTAATTATTATTAAAAATTTATTTAGTCATAGTCTTATTAGTTATTTTGTTTATTTATTTACAGTTTCCTTTATTAAAATCTATTAATTATAACCCAAAATATTTCTTGTTACTTCCTATTTTAATAAGTAGAATTGTATTTATATTTTTATAATTAAATAATTGAAGATATTATTACCAACTATTTTAAATACAAATTTATTTCTTAAAATCAATTTGAGTCCTTGAAAGTTTTATACTCACTATTTTAATAGTGATTTGGTTCATATTTATTAGAATTAAGCAGAGTGAAGAATTACCTGCTATTTTAGATATTCAAGAAGTTTTACATTTCTTATTAGAAACTAAATGTTAAGAATTACCTCTCCCTATATTAAATATAAAGTTAAATTTTACAACAAAATTAAAAAATAAAAATAAATTTACCATCTTTTTTTAAAGATTAAAATGAAGTGTTCAAGTAAAATCATAAAAATGATGTTGAGTATTCTTACAATCTAATTAAAAAATATGTTTAAAAATGTATTTGTAGTCAGAATCTATAATATTATTATTTCAAAATTAATCAATCAGCAAATAAAAAAGTAAATAAGTAAGTAACTAACTAATTAATTAATTTATTTATTTATTACGGCCTATAAAGAAATATGGTTACACTTTAATTTCTGTGCTAAGTTTAATTTATCTTACATGCTATTTATTCAAATTAGACAAATTTTTAAATAAAAAACATTTTAAACTGATTAAAAGCAAATAAATAATTATGTTTATTAATTAATTTACTTCCTTTTATTTTTGTTGTTGTTATTCGGTTTTTGTAATTTAAAGTTTTATAAGTAGTTAAATTATGTTGAATTAAAACTTTACTAACTATTAAATTAGATATTTCAAATAAATTAAATTTGCTTAATCAAAAGAGTGTTTATTCTAATTTTACTGACTGTTTGTTTTTAACAATTTAATTAATTTATTTATTTGTCAACTTAAGTTCATTTTGATTCTGAATTCTTTCTTACTCTCCTCCTCTTTGAATATTAACAAAATTCATTTTATTTTGATACCAAGTAAATGTCTTTCAAACTAATTTACTTGTTGATATCCCTATTAATTTGAAATTGATCATTGTATTTTTACTAAAATTAACTAATTCACCAAATAGTATTTACTCCCTAATAAAATATTAGTTAATTTATAATAATTTGTGTTCTATCTTTATTTAAAAATATTACTTCCTATTTTGATTTTCAATTAATTTAACTTCTTTTTTGTAACTGATAATGTAAAGATGTATGTATATGTCTATATTTATTACTTGCTATTTTTAAAATAGATATTTATTATTCCGCTTTATTCAGTTTATAATAAATTTACATGCTTTTTTAATCAGAGTTTATTCTCATTTTCAATCAAAAACAATCAATTATTAGTTACATTCTATTTATTATTTAATAATTATTAAATATATTTATACCAAGAAGTATTTATGATTTCTCTAGCTATTCTAATTAATATTTCATAAATTCATGAATTAACTACCCACTATTTTAAATTGAGATTTATTTGATCATCAGTGAATAAAAGCAAATTTAAGTAATTAATTACACACTATTTTTTAATTATTAAATCAA
>JH720316.1:16958-36412 GCA_000231825.2 Tetrahymena elliotti 4EA | reverse complement strand
AAATTCAGCATGCTGCATCACCATCAAATCATCTTTCAATCTAAAATCCTTCAAGAATATTAATTAATTACTAGCTATTTTTAATATGAAAATAATAATTAAATGAGTTAGTTTAAAATGATTAAAATAATTACAATCTTTTATATAAAAAATAAGTGAATATATGATTATCTTTTCTAGATATGTTAAGAGATATAAGAAGCAGTTAACATTTTACAGGCTTTATAGAATTAATGAATTATTTTGAGAGGACTATTTAACTTTAATAATTTTACTAGCTTTTAATTAAGGTAAATTAAATAGAAATAGAGTTATTTTTTAAGTATGTACATACCCTCTGTTTTTAATGTACAAGAAGATCAATTAATTAATTTAATTGGAAGCAATTGAAAAGGATACTTTCTAATAAAAAGTTAAATCATGTATTTGGTAATTGAAATTCAAATAAGAATGACAATTACTTCCTGTTTTGATAATTAATAGAGAATGTTAATTTTTCTAAATTATCTCAAATTTGAATGACAAATTTTAAGAATTGTCAATATTTAAGAAAATTGTTGATTTAATTTATAATTCTAAAATAATCTTTTATTTTTTTGATAAAGTTTTTTTTCAATCAAATGAATAAATTTATCAGCAAATAAATTCAATATCATAAAAAAAATCAATAGAGAAAGTTTACTCTTTTGATTTAAGTTTCTAAACTAAATCCTATTCATTTTTGCTATAAAAAGATATTTATTAGTTATCAGAAAACCTAAAAAGCTGCATACGTGATAGGATAAAACTTATTTTTAAAGTGTTAAACAAATTCAATTTCATTCTTGAATGGTTTAATTAATTGCTGTACTGCTTCTTCTTCGGCTTCAACTAATTCATTAAACTTGCTATCTAAAGAAAATTCAAATGAAATAATTCCTTTTAATATAATTAAAACCTCTTTGATTTCTAACCTATTTTTTGGAATAAATTAAGTCAATCCATCAATAATGTATTGAAGTTGTTTCTTGTAAGCGAAATTTTGGAATTCAGGCTAGTATTGCAAAGGCATGTGCTTGTTGAGTGACATAGCTCTACTGAATCCAGAAATCATAGTGTAAATAAGGTAGCCTATTATTAATTTTACAAACAAATTTATTTATCTTGTTTGTCATATTTACTTCTTTACCTAATGAACATGCTTCACTCTTTATTAAGTTAATTAATTTTGATTACTAAATATTTTCCTTTTGAAAAATAAATTACTCTTTGACTTGGTTCTCTCTAATCAACAATTCCTAAAATTTAATATTCTAAAGTGTAAGTTTCAAAATATTGTGGATCGTAACACTCAGGTGCCTAATATGCAACTTCCTCCATCTTAATTTATCAGCAAATTTATTTTAAATAAAAACAGAAAAGCATTTAACTTAATAATACATATTAATTCAAAGTATATCCTTATTATTTAGGTTGATTATCTACCAATCCAAAGTCAGCTAGTAAGTTAGTAAGAAATAAAATTTTTAAAAATGTAACTAAATTTTAATGAATAAAAGATCTTTTACAGATGACAGCATTTCCACTGTAATCTATGAGGATATTGTCCATTTTAAGATCATTGACTAAGCAATTCTTTGAGTGAATAAAGTAAAGACCCTCTGCAATATCATTGGCATACTTAATAGCTGATAGCTCATTCAACTTTTTATCTGGATTCTTTAATATGATTTGATTGAGAGTCCCTTTTTTTAAACATTTCAAATTGTTTATATTTTCAAAATGATTTTAATCTGCTTCTCAATATTTTACCTAAATATTCTGTGAGTACAAGATATATGTACTATTTTCCTTCTATTTTTCCTACCAAATTCACAACATAGGGTGATCCTTTGCATTTATTGAGCATATCAATCTCTTGATTAGCTTATTTCATGGCTAGCTGATCAACATTTCCTTTGGAATCCTTGACAAGTATTCCTTTAATAGCAAATCTCTTGTTAGAGATCTATTCTTTAGCAAGAATGATTAATCCTTATGCTCCTTATCCTAAAAACTTAAAATTGCTATATCCCTTTTGAGATAGTTCGTTCTACATTGCTAAGTAGGCATGATTTTAACTAGTATTCAAAACTGGATCTTTAATGTCCTAGACTAATGATATTTTTATATAAATAATGGTTGAAGAAATCCATCATTATTATAATAGTACAAATTAGATCAAAGAGAATGAATAATTTTCAAAATCGAAAAATAATAGTAAAATGAATAAATAGAGAACATAATAATGATGTAAAATTATAAAAATAGTATTTACGCAATAAATCATGTTTGTCAAGCATTTAAATGCCCTTATCTGCATAAATCTACCTGATCTTCTACCTATTTTCTATGTGCCTAACTAGCTTCTGTTAGGTCATTTACTTTTGCTATGAAATTTAGCTTTATGAGTCCATCTTACCTATTATTTTAGCTTAACCTATATTCTTATTTACCAATTTTAATTGATTTAATCTATGAATGAATTATTTAAAAAATTAAATGTTTTGCCTTGTAATTAATATGGTATAGATGTTAGTATATTTAATAAAAAAAGTTTTTATAATAAAAATTGAATAGAAAACATATATAAAAATACATACAATTAATAAAAAGGATCAATTCAAAAATTGCTTGTTAATTATTAAGACTCTTATTCATAAAAGAAACATAAATCTATTTACTGATTGTTTTATTCATTTAATTTAATTGATCAATTAATTTATTAATGAATTAATCACCTTATTTTACATAACTTTTTTTAATTTGTAATTTCT
This sequence comes from Tetrahymena elliotti 4EA, assembly GCA_000231825.2. NCBI lineage: Eukaryota > Ciliophora > Oligohymenophorea > Hymenostomatida > Tetrahymenidae > Tetrahymena > Tetrahymena elliotti. The sequence goes on along the minus strand of JH720316.1, from coordinate 33,617 downwards.
TAATTCATTTCTTTTATTTTATTTTAATTGATTTAATTTGTTAATGAATAATCAAATATTTAGCTTTGTAATTATTATGATATTTATTTATGTTCAATTTTTTGATAAAAAAAATTTTATTTAATAGTGTGCATTAAAAAAATTCACAATTAATATATATATGATGAATTTAAATATTACTTACTCATTATTATTCATGTTAAAAATGTAAGTCCCTTTAATATTTTTTTCATTTAATTTAATTGACTGATGAACATATTAATAATTAACTGCTATTTTCTACTTACCTTTTTAAATTTGTAATTTCTTAAGTTGTTTCTTTTAGAAATTGTTGACTTACTATTAATGAATAAAATCATTTCTATTTTTTGGTTTTGTAAAGGAATAGAGAAGGCATATTATGAAAATTTAAGTCTAAAAAATAAATAGTTTTTACAATTCAAAGTAAATACAAATTTTATTTAAGCCTATGAATAAAAATTTAGTAGTGCTATACTAGTTATATTGATTTTTTATAATTTAAGGATTTTAAAAATAAACCAAAAAGTAGTATCTGATTCCAATTTTTATCAAAGTTAATTTTAAATAAAATGGATTTATTATTAGTAATTTACTAAAAGATATATACCAAAATGTAGGTTTATGCAAATTTTAAATCCTTCAATCAACTCAATATTTTGGTCAAAAGAAATAAAGAAATTTAATGTTCAAAATTCATAAAAAAAGCAAGTATAATTAATAATAGTTAGTAATTTAACTCTTACTATTTATCCGGAGCATTAATTTAAGATAAATACAAGAAATTTAAAGTGCTACATAACCAAAAAATGTAATAATTAATTTTAACAATTCTGAGAGTAAAATAAAATAGAATGTATAATTTATTACTTGTTTAATATTATTGGATAATTTAATTTAAATTTTATCAATCTCTAATATACACCTTTCAATTACAAAAACATTTTTTGTAATTAATTTTAACCATTTATAAAATTATATTTTTATAAGAAATTTTATTTATTTTAATATTCTATTTAGTTAGGTTAATGTAATTTTAATAAAAAATTGTTTTACTTTAAATTGAATTTTGATCTTTTGAATGAAATAAATCTTTTTTATCAATCTAAATTTATTACAAAAGATAGTTTTTTTGTTTTCTTAAAATATATACTGTTTGAATTTTAACTCAATTTATTGTTCAAATCTAATTGAATATCTACCAATCTAAATTTATAAAATGTATCTTCATCCAAAGAAACATAGCATGAATATTAATATCAATTTTTAACAAACTAACCGTTATATTAATTCCCTTAATTTTTTTTGAGTTTCCCTAAATCTTTGAATACTTTATCATAAATGAATTATTTGAAATGAAAAATTATTAAATAAAGTTTTATTCTTGTATTATTTCAACTATGAAAAAGAATTCTTTAACAAAAATAAAGCTAACCAATATTTTGTTTTTCTGAAAAGTACTCTAATGTATTAAATCCATTTTTAAAATCTAACAAAACTTATAAACTGAATTCAATATTGCAAAAGTTAAATTGTAATTTCATTTAGAAAAATTGAATTTGAATGCATTTTTATAAGGTATTTGATTTTTCTCTTTGAAAAAAACTAAGAGAACTATTAATAAAAAAAGCAAATACTAACACCAAAAAAGATATCTAAAACATGAATTTAATCCAATTTTGATAAATCATTAAAACTAAATTGTTTGGTGAAATAGACTCAAAACTCTTCTCAACTTCATTGAAAATATATTTTTAACATTTAATTTAAAGCAAATAATTAAAAAATATATTATATTTTCATGATAGATTTAATTCTTTTAAAATAAAGGAAGATACCTAATTTCAATAAACTAGACTAATAATCACAATTTTATTGAAATAAGGCTATAACAATTCATCAAAAATAAAATTATTAGCAATTTTTGAAAAAAATTTGATTATTAAAGTTCTCAAATATAATTTACCTCAAAATATATTTTGTTCTTTCTTAACTTTATATCGTTTAAAATAATTTCTAAGGTGAAGATTGATTACTACAAGAGACTACTGCAATGAAATATATTGCAATTAGAGATTTTGACACATCAACATAATCTAAAAAGGAAAATCATTAAGTGAAGAAATATTACATAATTTAGATTAACCTCTTATCTAATTATTATATTATTTTTACTTCCAAGATAACTTAAGAAATATATTATTAAAATGACTTTACACAACCACTATCTCTCCCAACTCTCTCCCAAAAAATAATTTAAGGAAAAGTAAAAAATTAAATCAAATTTTATTTGTCTGAAATAATTTTGAAATATTGATTTTACTAAAATAAAATATGAAAATATTAAATTTGTTTCTCTCAACAAAAATAATATTAAATGTAACAAAATACTCTGAAATGCAATCAATTATTTCATTTTTAGTAAAAATTATTTTTATTATTATTTGATTTTAAGATATGAATTTAATTATGTTGTTTTATCATTTCAATTGATCAATATTTGTATATTTTTTTCACTAATCTTTTGGCTTTTGATATGCTTTTTTCTAACTATTTTTGATGTGCATGGTCAATTTAATTATATCTATTGTTTTTTAAGGAAAAAATATCATATTAGAAAACTCAAAAAATAAAATGGAAATAAAATTTATCTTAATTTTTTCTGAAAATCTAATTAAGTATCATTCATCAACAGCAGATGTAAAATTTAGTTAAATTTAACATTTTTTTCCTAAGAAATTATTTGCTTGAAAAGACTAATTAGAAAAATTAATATTAATTATTCACCTTACATCTAGAACTAAATAATTTAGATTTTTGCAATTAATTAAAGCCCTACTTAAAGCCTGAGCACCCTCATTTCCTATTAGATTATCACTTTAATTTATTTTTGACAAATTTTTAATAAATTTTAGAAGAAAGAAAGTAGTAAAAGCTATATTTTTTGACTTAATTTCTTGTAAAAAAAACTTAAAATTTAACAGCCAAATTTATTAAAAATTTAAATGTCATTTTTGTTTGTTTTTATCTATCTTTTTTAAAAAATATATCTTGTTAAAGCATTCAATATTTACTGTGTATAGAACATAAGTGTCTATAGATTTTAGATGTTAGTTAAAGAATTAGCAAAGCTAGATGCATCTTCTGATCCAATTTAATTATAGCTATTTGTATATAAGTTATTAGATTTTGTTTTAAATTTAGTTTTGAGAAAAAAAATAAACAACCTAGAAATTATTTTAATAAAATAAAAAGTAAAGGTTTTACGATAAGTTTATTACTAAGCTTTTAAGGTTATTGAATTTAGCTAAAGTAGGACCTAAGATCAATGATCCATTTCTACCAAACTAATTATTTCTTTGAAAGAAAATTATTTTTATCAAATAACAAATTTAATAAATAATTTTAACATTAAAAATCAAAGAAATCTAGATAAGAAATTAAAATTGACAATTTGTTTTTCAAAAAATATTTAAAAGAAACATTCAAAATTTGTAACAAATAATTTTACTAAAGATAGAGCACCAAATTTGTCATTTTTGAGCATAGTTATAATTAGATTATCATATTTTCTAAGCCTTATTAATTCATTTCATTGTAGCTACAAAATAAAATTTGTTCTTGCAAAAATAATTAGAAAATGAATATTTTATATTTATTTTATTTAATTTGATGAAATGTTTAGCTCTAAATATACTTACGTAAGATAGAGAGTTAATTCTGATAAATTTTAACATTTAGATAAACTTTTAGATAAATCTGTTATTCCTTCATTAGCAATATTGTTACCACTTTAAAATAAAAAAGTTTAAAAATTACAAATAAATTGATAAGAAAATTAGTGAAATCAATCTATTGCTTAGTAATTCATAAATATTTAAAATCAATTGAGTTTTTATTTAGTTAATTAAAAATCTAAAAAGATGGTAATCACCTCAGATTCAAAACAAATTTTGAGAGTTTGGAACATTTTTCTAAAGCAGTACCTAAATTAGATGCTCCTGATATCCCTATTAAGGTATGGCTTTTTTATATTCAAGAATAAATTGAAAGTTATTAAATAAATTTAGTTTAATTGAATAATTAGATGAAATGAAAATTTAAGTTAGTTACTTTAAAATTATTTAAAGGTCAGTTAAAGAAGATTTTTCAGAGTTGAAAAACTTTAATCCAAATGAAAATAATTTTATTCAATTATGTAAAAAGAATTTATTATTTACATCTTCTAAACTCTAAAAACATATTTTATTTGCCATCATTCTTTTATAATTGCAACTCTATTTTTTCTTTCTAAAAAAGTTTATTTTACTCTCTTAAAAAAGCAATACAAAAAATTTAATAACTCCATATAAATTACTCTCAACCTTTTCTGAAATATCTACTCAAATTATTTTTTGAAGAAATTTGAAACAAATTTGTTTTTAAAGATTCTCAGTTGAGGATCAGCAAATTCCCATAATCAATTAATGTCTACATATCTCTTCCCATGGTATCGGATATCTATTATAAAAACCTGTTTGACATTAAATAAGATCCAATGGTATACAAAAGTTTATTGAACATTATTAGATAACTTACAAAATATTCTGGGTAAAAATAATAAAATGGATCTAACTTAAACATCTCACAGAAGACTACTAAGAACAGTATGTGCATTTTGTTAAATTGCTCATACCGAAGAACATTGAGTCACAAACAGTCTTATAGATAAGATTTTTGCTATCAATATCACTTTTTTTTGTATTTTCATTTCGATAAATCCTGAAAAAAACATTCTTACAGATAAAATTTTTTTCTTACCTGAAAATCTTTAGAAAATAATGTTTCTTACCAATAATACTATCTCAAAATGTTCTATTATCAATATTTAGTCTTTGAACCATTTTGTTTTAATCTTTCTTCTTTCTATATTAATAGTTTACATGCATATTTTATATCAAAGCGGTGCACTCGTTAGAAAAAGGGGCTTTATAGCATAGTTATTAATCTTTTCATTATTTTTTTCAAATAAAACAAAGCCATTTTCAAATTAGTATTTAATTTAATTCCTTTACTAAATAATTTTTAGAGTTGATTCTTTTTTTCAAATTTTTATTCATAAACAAAAGTTAGAATTGTTTTCAAAGACTTTACTACTATATTATTTATTTAGACCATGAATTTTATTTATGTGAAATAATCTGGATCATATCACTCATGATTATAAAGTTATTTAATTTTAAAGTTTGAAGTACATAACAGAAAAATTAGAAATTATTTATTGATTATTAAGAAGTAGATGATTTTACAGTAAATAACAATTTTGATAAAAAAGAAACAATTTTAAAACCTTAATAGTAAAAAATTTTATTTATTTTTAATAGAAATAAAATGTAAATTAAATTAATTAAATAAATAAGTTAGAGCTAATAATAAATAATTTCCATTAAATAATTATTTAGATTTTATTTGAACAATCATAAAAAATTAATTTTTATTGTATTTTAAATAATTTTTTTTTGTTTGTTGGTCCAAAATATTACAATATTATTATTTTTTACTTTCTTCTTTAATAGAAATTAAAACATCATTAAAAACCAATTAAATCTTAAAGTTTTTAATCAAATTTTTAAAATTTAAATGAACTTTAATATTTCTTTCAAGAATAAGGACAAAAAGGAAAGTTTGCTAAACTAAAAAAATTAGAATAGTCCTTGTATTGTTTTTCTCACTCTTTTTAATATGAATTCCATTTTCATCATAATTTAATAATATATTTAATATTCATCTAATAATAACTGAACAAAAACTCTCATACATTATTTATTTATTTTATATAAATAAACAGATAATTAATTAAAAGAATTTGGTTGGTAGACAATTAGCAATAAAAACAGTTTAAACTTAAATTTGCATCAGATAAAAATTTTAAGTTGTTTATTATTATTAAAAATGAAAGGATTAAAAATATATGATTGATTATTTAATAAGTAAATATCTAAAATAGTAATTACATTTATATAAATAAATAATTATTAAATATTATTTCAGTTTTAAGTTTATTTATTTGATTTTATCTCTCTCTAACTTTTTACATTCATAAAATATTTTCTTCAACTTTTATTTTTTTAAGTTGAAAAAGTATGATGAATATTGATTAAAATATGATAAATAAAATACCAAAAGTAAAGTTTTATATTTTTAATGTTTCCTCTTTCTAATCTCATTTTCATGTCCTTCATAACTTGCTAACTAATATTATTATCACTTTACAAAATAAAATCATAAAAATATTATTCTTTTTAGGGTGGGAGGTATTTAAAACAAATGTATATTTTTTATTTTATAAATACCATATAAAATTCTAAAAAATAAAAATTTTAGAGAAAATATATTTTTTTAAACTTAACCTAAATTAAAATAAATAAAAATGTTAGATTTACCTAAAGTTAATATTTAAGCTATTTAATTTTTCTTATTTTTCTAGGAAATTAGTTGAATAATTGACTCCTTCATTGCTGATTTTATTACCACTTTAAAGTTATCATTCAAAATTCAAATAAGTTTTAATCTCTTCCTTTTTAAAATTTACCTAAAATTGATGTTCAAAGAATTAATCTTTTTGATGAGTGACAAACTATCAAAAATACTTACTACTGCAGCATCTTCAATCATGTTTTCTCTTAAAATTTTATTAGAAAATTATTTAATAAAACAAGCAATAAAAAGTAATTTTAAATTAAAATTACAAAATATAAAGAGCGAAAACAATAAGAAAAGAAAAATATCTCTTTTTGATTTTTGATTAAAAATTAATTCATTACGAAATATTCAAGTTCAATGAATTTATTTTTAGTAATTTCTTTAGAGCTGTTGAAATAGATTGAATTCCTTCCTTTCCAAGTTAGTTATTACTTTTTTACAAAATTTAAAATTAAATTAATGAAAACCCAATAAAAATTGTAAAAGCAACAATTTTAAAATGAAATTCTCACCTTAAATCAAGATTTAAAGAATTCAAATCAATAATTTCTTCCAAATAATTTCCCAAATAAAAAGTTCCTTCTTGACTGATTCTATTTCCACTTTAGTAGAATATTTTTTTTATTAATTACATTGAATTTTTCTAAAATAAACAATTTGAAATTTGAAATGAAAAATTATTTGTTTGTTTATTATTTTTTTCATAAAGTAATGATTAAAAGTTACGAAAAGCTAAGATGAAGTGACCTGATGGCTTTTAAGCTTTGGATAAATTATACTATCTCTTCAATTCCTTTGTCTCCAATATTATTATCACTTGTATTATATTTTTAATTTATTAATATTTTTAATTCAACATAATTAAAAAAGCTTACTTGAGATTTAAAACCAAAGAGCTTATACTTTCAATACTTTTGATTGAATTGAGTAAAATTTTGATTGCTTCTGTACTTAAATTATTTGAACTATTTTAATAAAGTTATTTTAAATAAAATGGTGACATAATAAAGTAAATTATTTTAAATTTACCTTAAGTTAATGTTCATAGAAGATATTTTTTAGCATTTTTATATTTCTGAAGCAATAATCAAAGATTACTAATCATCAAGAACACTTTTACTTTTAATTAATGATAAACACATTTTAGAAACTTTAATATAAATATACTTTTCTTTTATTAAGCAGAAAGTTTAAAATGATAAAATATTAAATAGCTAATTTTGAATAAGAATTGAGGAAATAAAATATTTACCTGAGAATCAAATTAAAAGATTTGATATTTGAGCATTATTTCATTGAATTTAGAAATTAATTTATATCTTCTTAAGTTATTTACTTATTTCTAAATTATTTTTTTTAATTTTTAAAAACAATTATTTAAAAGGTGAAAATTATTGTTTTTTACCTAAAATCTATTGTCATAGAGTTATTCTTTATATTAATTTAAATTCCTTTATTCATTTCTCTTTTGTTTTTGATAAACAAATATTATCTCAATTATTCATTTTGAAATTATTATTTATTTACTTAGTTTAAATCCCAGGAGGAGTAACTTTCACTGCAATATTATTTTTTTCAACATTTTCTTGTTTTAGAAATCCTAGATTTATTTTAGAATAAGCCAATGCTATTACGAGTACAACAATAACAATAGTAAACTACAAAGATATTCTTGATTTTTTTGTATTTGAATCCGAAAGAGATCTATCAATTTAATGTAATGTTGATTTTTTTAAAAATTATTTAATAGCTTAAAACATAAACAAAAACTAAGAATTTTGATAAAATTAAATTTTTATTTGCTAAAAATAAATTGGGATAGGTTTGAAAGTAAATTAAGGAATATAAAAATAGAAAGAGAGAAATTAATTTACTTTGACAAATTTGAGCATTCTAACTTTGTTTTCTAATTCAAATTTTTAACTTGTATTTATGAGCTTTTAATATTTTGCAAGCTGTCATCTTTTTAAATATCTTGTTAATTCTACTAAGCTATTTAATTCATATTTTATTCTGATTTATCACTTTAAATTTATTCATTTAAATCAAATAATTTTCCACTTTTGAAAAAGCTGGATTGATCTAAATTTTCTTTTTAGCCACCTTTTAAGTTCTAATTAAGATTTAATTATTCTTTGGTTTCTTATTGATTGATTAGTTTATTTTAGTTTTTATTGCTTTTAAAATCATCTTAACATGTTATTTATGAATAGTCTTTCGAAGAAACCTTTTAAGAGAAATCTTTTTTATTATTCAGATCTGATAATTTTTCAAAGTTTTCTTATAAATTATTCTGAATCAGCTTGAAATAATCAAAATCAATATTATTTTGTTTTGATTCTTTAATTAGTTTAAGAATTTCCTATTTATTTGATTCTTAGTTTTTAATATTGCTTTCAATAATTGGTTTAATTAATTAATTTTATTGTTAAATATCTTTAGAATTATCCAAAATGATTTCTAGTATTTCTTCTTTTTTAGAGATTTTATTATAAAATTGTATGATGTTTTCATAGTTTAGTTATTATTTCTCTATCACTTCCATGATGAATTGCTCTTTTTAATCAATAAGATTATTGATATCTCTTCTCAACTATTTAAAGAAATCCTTTGCCTTTTCAGAATTTTCTTTCAAGTAAAAAGTATCTCTTGATTTTTGTTCAATTTCCAAAAGATTTTCATAAATGAAAGCATCATCTGATAAAATTGGCCAACCATTTATTACCTAATTTCTATCATTTCCAAATAGCTGATAAAGACGGAAAGTATTTTATGTTCCAGATTAGTAAATACATTCTAAACATTTCAAAAAAGATTTTTCTGAAGCATTATCAAATCTTATTGCAACAAATTATTATGATTCATGCAGAGGACAAAAACTCAATTTATTATTCAAGTCTTAAATTTCAATCATTTTTCTTTAAAATTAAGTATTTTTTGAGAAATAAATTAATTATAAAAAAACAAAACAAATTAATTAAAACATCAAAATAATAAATTAAAAACAATGAAACAACAACAACAAAATTTATTTTTATTCAAACATCAAATTATTTTCTTTCCTTCAAAAAACCTAAAAAATAAATGAAAGATAAATATTTTCTCATTTAAAAAACTAAAATATGAATAAAAGGATTTATTTATTCTATTTAGACTCCTGTTTCTACTTAATTTTACTCAAATCAATGCACATTAAGAATAAATTATGAAGATCTTTAAGCATTTTTTTTAAAAATTAATTAAAATCATTCACAAATATATTTCTATCTTAGAAATTCCATTCAAAGGTAAGAAAAGACTATTATTCTTACCATTTATTTCCTTTTTTTTAATAATGCTTAAAAGACAGACATTCATAAATTAATTTTAAAAACTTGTAGATCAGATTATTAATGATAATTAATAAGCTTATAGTGGTATTCTCATAAGTAAATTAATTACAAGCAAACACAATAAAATAAAATTCAAAAGTTGCTTCAGCTTTTACTGAATAATTTTTAAAAATTACAAATAAATTCATGTTTTTTAGTAAATTGATAAAAAAATAGTAAATTTCTACTTGACTAAGTAATTCTTTATAAAATAAGATAAGTGAAAATATTTAATTTATATAGAAAAATATAATATATTGATATTTTAGTTACTTGGATTAAACTCTAATTCTACTTACTACTAACTCAAAGTTTCAAAACAATTAAAAATTTTTATTTTTTCTAGTAATCTTAAATGAAAATTAATTAAACAAATTTGTACTCATAATTAAATGTTTAATAATATCTACTCATCAAACATAGATAATCAACCATAAATATATAATATTAAGCAATTATTGATATGAATTGATAAATGTCTAGTACATCTTGATGATTAAAATAACTGACTGCATGAAGAATTATTTTGCTATTTATAAAACAATAATATTAGATTAGGTACAATAATATACCTTATCAATTACATTTTTGATTAAAGAAAGGAATTAGTTTATTAAAAAAGATTGGTAAATCTTATCATCACCATCTTTTATTCTGCATTTCTGAATAATTTCTTTTATTAGTAGTTCTAATCTAATGTTATTTATAATTTACATTCTCATCTTTTATGAATTAAAACCTAAATTTATCTTTTTCGATCTTATCACATTCATAGAATGTGTAATTACTTATTTTTAAATATTTATAATAAATATCTTCTACTTTTATTTCTGGATTTATGATTTCAATCTGAAAGGCCGTCAGGCTAATTTCTGAAATGCTAGCTGTTATTATACTTTCATCTTAACTTCATATTGATTTGATTTTATTATTGTGATAGAGAGAACTGGTATTATTATTGATGATTAATAATGAACACTTTCTCTATTAAATTTTTCAATAGATTCATCTAAAACTATTAGTTGGTTAATTGACAACTCAAAAATAATTATTAGGTTTTTAGTATTTTATCATAAATAATTAAAAATAATTCATCAGGATAGGTAAAGAACCTAGAATATAAAAAAATAAAATGTTTAATAAAAATTTGATTTATTTTTTGAAGATGACTAAATTTTTTAATCAAACATTTAAAATTAAATTAAAAATTTTTTTCATTCTATTTGCAAGTTTCAGATGACATCGTTTAGGAAAAGCTTCGATCATCAAGTTAAACCTCTAAAACTCACAAAAATATGAGACCCCAATGCTCTAACCTACTAAAAATTTTGAGTTATCAGGGTTTTTGGTTCTAATTAAAGAGGGATTTCATTCAAAAATAAGATTTTAATGATGAGAAAGAAGATATAGAAATAAATTGAATACCAAATCTCAAAAATTGAATTCTTTTTAGTAGTGTAGACTTTAATATTTGCTTCACCATTGATTTGACTCTTTTAGATTTTTCAACTCTTCTTAGATTTTTAATAATAATTTATTTTAAATTTAACAATACGATTAAATAATATAGGTTAATTATAATGATTTTAAAATTATTTAATAGTTTTACTTAAATAAGAGGAATATATATGTTGAAACTCTAAAAACAGAGTTTAGCATCTAGATCTTTACACCTAATTTCATCAACAATTTAGGAAATAAATGATAGTTTTTACTCGAAACGCATTTTCTCCTATATTAATATGTTAAAAACTTTTGTCAAAACTTTGGGTATTAATATAACTAGGGTCTTCATCTAAGAAAAACTATGTGAATTGATAATTATTTATTCTTCAAATAAGTAAAGAATTCATTCATTAGATCAGTAATTTAATTTGGGCAAGGAAACTCTTACTTTAAATTGAATATAAAATTTTTAGTTTTTTTAATGTTATATTTTGGAATATTAATTATTCCCAAACAGCTCTTTCTACCTTAAATCTATGATTTATAAGATTTTAAATAAAAATATTTGAATTAGGAGAAATAACTTTTTAATTTCTAAAAATTACATTTTTTATTCAAGTAAAAAATAGAAGAAATTAAAGATAAGATAGATAGATAATTATTAAATACAAATAAGAAGGTTAAAAAGATTCATAATTTGAAACATAATATTTAAGGAAAAAATGATTTGCTTTTTAAAGGATTTTTTTAATTTACAAAAAACATCTTTTCTATTGACATAAGCATTTACACAGCCATTCTTAGTTGTTAGTAATTAGTTACTAAAATCCAGTTGTATTTGGTAAGAGAATGTCTAAAAAGTTGCAAGCCTAGATAGTTGATACTATCTCTAAGTAAATTGCCACTGATTATTATATACAAAGGATAAATCTGAGAGAGATCATTAAATTGATGTTCAACTAAAAAAAGTATTATACGAATTTCTAGTATTTAAGTTGTGGTACTTATGCCCTCATATTGAAAGCAAGTAACATCAAAGATAAGCGAGAAATAGCGTTAACGATTAATTCTACAAAAGGGGACAAAAATGGTATTGATTAGTTGAAAAAAGACTATGATATGCTTAAGAAATTTAACCAATCTGATTTTTTGTTTCATATCTATGATTCTTTCTTTCTTATGGGAGAAGATGGCAATGATATTGCAGTTTTAACTGAAGTAAAGGCTTATTTTGTTATGGAAATAGAAATTTTTGAGAGTAAATTTTTTATTTGTGTTTTTAATTATTTTTTTTGAAAGAAAACACCAAATTCCATTAAGAAGTGGAAAAAATAAGCTTAATTGATCAACATCTCATTTTAATTGTATCTCCTTTTTTAAAATAGGTAATTTCTTTCTAAAAAATAAATAAATAAATTTCAGTAATATTTTTTGCTATTTAACCAAAGAAAATATTTTAAAATTAAAAAAATACAGACATTTTTAAATTCGTTTAATAAATAGTTATTTTAGGCCCATTTCTAATAAAATATCATGCATAAATTGTTAATTCTTATGATTCAAAATAATTTATCTCAAACCGAAATGCAACGATTTAAAATATTCCTTAAAAATCTTCAGGTTCAGACAATATTGATATCTAAGATCTAAAAAAATAAGAATTGAAAGATTAGAAGATTTACACAAAATAACAGAATTTCCCATTATAGAAATATTATTAGGGTAATTTTTAACTTAATTTATATGATTTTTTTCTAATTCTAACTAAAATATTTTGCAAACTGCAATATTTTATTTTACATATTATAATTTACAAAACATATTTAAATATAAAGTTGGCAAAAATTTTGTGATTCAGGTACAAAAGATTTAGCCAAAGGATTAGCCTTATGCAAGGACATCAGAAATTTAAATATAAATTTAGGGTAAAGATTTTATTAATATAGAATTCACAAATTTTTAAATTTGTGTAATGATCTCATTACCTTAATTTAAATTCTCCATATTACTATCATTTAATAGGAATTTGAATGTGAAATATTTTTTAACAAAATTTAATTTGATCAAAAATAAAAAGAAACAAAAAAACTTTTAAAAATTGAAAATGAAACTAAAATCTAAAAACATAAAGTGTTAGATAGATAGATTTTTCATGATACTTTAGCAACAATTAAAAGTTATATCATATTCATAATATCCATCTCTTATTAGAAATGCTCATTTTTTTATTTTTTGGGAAGTAAAATAATAATTATTTAACTTTAAAAAAAAAATTGGCTTAAAAAACTAAAATGAAATTTTTAAAGGAGAAAACTGAAAAAAAATAAACAGATAGTTATCTGAAGTAAAAAACTGAAACATTTTCTTCAATTATTGTTTCAACAAAAATGCATTGATTTTAATAATAAAGTATTTCTTAATGATAATAAAAATAATAAATGATAAGTTTTTTTTTCATTTTATTCATTTCCGAAAGCAAGCTGACTTATTTGTTCAAATTTAGAACAATTTTAATGAATAAATTAAATTTAATTAATAAAATATTATTTCATTTTTTTAATCTTCTTTATTATTTTTATCAATTTAGGTTGATTTTTAGTTTATATTTTTATTTAAAGTTATAATGAAATTACTGATTAGGGTCTAAAAGATTTAACCTCAGCAATGGCGCTCTTTAAAAATCTCTTCTCTCTTAATTTGAATTTTTAGTAAAATATTTGTAATGAATGATTTATTGTAGATGAAGATGAATTTTAGTTAAGGCTTCTTTTTCTAAAAATAACGATTATATTAATTAAATAGCAACGACTAATCTATTAACCTTTTTTGAATTGATTATTTTATAACTAATAAATGTAATTAACTTATGTTGTAAATTTTATTATTAATATTATTCTTAAGATTTTTATCTTATTCTTTGTTTTTTACCAACCAATCTTTTATGTTTTATTTTTATTGAAAGGAATAATCAAATTACTGATTAGGGTGTGCAAGATGTGAGCTCAGTAATAGCACTCTTTAAAAATCTCTCAGTTCTCAATTTTTATTTTTAGTAAAATATTTTTTAGATTGATATTAGCTGAAGAAGTTAATTGATTAATTAATTAATAATTGGTTTTCTAAAAATAATGATAATATCAATTAAATAACAATTACTAATTTATTAACCAATATTTTTAATTGGTTAGCTAATTTCTAAAAAAATTATTAATTTTTATTCATTTTGGGAATTTTGAGATTCTGAAATTAAAATGTTCAGTGCTTGTAAATAATTTTTTGAAGTGGTCGCTGTATATATTTTTTATAATTAAATTCTATGCAAAAGGTGTCTTTTGTAAATAATAATTAATTTAAAAAAAATTAAATACAATTATTTGCAAGAGTAATATTATGTAGATAATCAATAACAATTAAGAAGTATAATTCATATTTGAAAATATTTAACTCTTTCATAATATGTGGATTAAATTGATGAGTAAATTCAGTAATTCCAAAGAGATTCGATGTAAAATAGCTAAATATTTATATTTTCTAATATAACTCTCTATTTCTATTACTAAAGCAATATTCCTTAGAAAGACATAATAGAAACATTCTCAGCAATATTTCTAAAAATAAAGAAAATAATTAACGTAATCAATTTGAGGGATCAAGCTGTTAACAGAATCGCTAATGAGAATATCAAAGATAGCATTTATTAAGGTACTATTATATTTTTCATTTACTTCAAGTTTTTTCATAGAATAAACATCTTTCATTTTGTTTTGAAGTATTAAAAGCATAAATATGAATACTTTAAAATAAAATTAATTACTTATTTAGAGTAACTATTATTACAATATTTAATATTTACTAGTTAAATCATTATTTTCAATTTGTTCATTTTTAGGAAATACTCAGATTAGTCAAAGCGAACATCATAAAGAAGAAAATATAAGCCAGTATTCTAAGAATGAAATTCAGACACATTATGTAATACTTAATAACATGTAATAGCTTCATAGGAGTCTAAAACAAAAAAAAGTGTATCATTCTCTTATGAAGTTAAAAAATAATGTAAATTATTTTAAAAATTACCTGAAAGATTAAGACTTTATTAAAGCAAAAGAAATAAAATTTTTTAACCTTTCATAATATCGTAATTATAAAAATTGAGATAAATTTATATTTTTCCAGAAAAAACGCTTGTTTTAATTTAATTTCTTTTTGTAAAATCAAAAGAACCACGAGAAAATAATATTGAGTCAAATGAATTTGAACAAATTTAATTAAAGTAAATACAAAGTGACCCAGGTAATAGATGAACTGATTTGAGCTATTCATATAATTTCAATCCAAATTATAAATAAATAGGTTTAAGATATAAAATGTCTGATACGTGAAGGAATACTAAACAAAAAAAAATCTATTCTAAAAAAATCTAAAACCCATATTGAGAATCCAAGTATGCTTTTTAATTAGTTATTTATTTTTAGTTTTTGTAGCTAAAAATGATTAATATTAAATGTAAATTATTAATGAATAGACTTGTATAATCATATTGAATATCTTAATTTACTTGAGATTAATATGGATTTTTATGGGAAAAATAGCAATCAATTTATAAAAAATTTAACTAATAAAGAAAGCAATAAGTAAGATATAAATGATAATTTGTTTTTCAGTGAGCTAGCAGTTAAATTATCTAATTAAGGGGAGTCTTAGTAAAAGATTATATGTATGATGCAAAACATTTTTATATTTTAAATAATCTAACCAGTACTTCAGATGTGAAGAAATTCTTAATTAAAGAAATAAATTAAGTAATTCTTGATGTTGATAATAAATAAATATGCTCACTTGTTATTAAAAATGAATTCAAATTAAACTTAAAAGTTTGTTATAGAAAAGAATTAATTCAATTCATTTTTAATATTGCTAAAAACAGTATAAATGCTATTCCCCAAAATTTATATTATAAAAACTCTAGGCCTCCCTAAAGCCCATAAAATTAACTAAACAATAAAAACTTAGGAGAAAATTCTAAATTATTCTAAGATCAAAATTAATCATTCAATATCTTAGTCACTAATCATGAAAATGGGAAAATAGAATAAGTAAACAAAAAAAACAAAGGTACATTGATAATTGATTAAAATAAAATAGCAATTATTGATAAAAATAATTCTTTAAAAATTGAAGTGAAATATCTTAAAAAAGATACCTGTTCAAGGATGCTTTCTTTTTAATCTATTTAAAATCCAAGTTATTTATTAAGCCTTTAGTTATAAAATGAGTATGATTTCCCACTTTTAGTAACCAAACTTGAATTATAAAAATAGAATTCATTAAGATAATTAAAATGACCACTACATTTTAATTA
>JH720316.1:0-16145 GCA_000231825.2 Tetrahymena elliotti 4EA | reverse complement strand
ATTTCACCAATATTATTCTAACTATTTAAAAATTTTTAAAATAAATAAATACTTTTAAGAATAAGAAAATTTGAATGAATTTGAAGAAAAAAAATCAAATTTAATGAATGATCAAGCCAGACAAATATCAAGTTAACCAAACCAAGTTGGTTAATGAGTTTCTAATAAAAAAATCTTTATTTATTCATTCAAAAATGCATAATCAAAAATTAAGCATTTTACCCAAGGTAAAGAGTCAACATTTAGAGATTAGAGCATTTTGCTAACTCAGATCCTAATCTTTATGCTCCCATTTCACCTATTTTATTACAACTTTTAAAAAATTATAAAAATAAATAAATATTTTTAAGAATGATAAAATCATTAAATTTTAAATGTACTCTGAAACAACAAATTAAAATTAAGAATGAGTAAGCCAAAAAAAAAAGCAAGTAAACTAAATCAAGTTAGTCAGCCAGCTTCTTATAAATTAACATCTTTATTTATTCATTCAAAAATGCATAATCAAAAATTAAGCATTTTACCCAAGGTAAAGAGTCAAAATTTAGAGATTAGAGCATTTTGCTAGCTCAGATCCTAGCAGGTATGCACCCATTTCACCAATATGACTCTGTCTTTTTAATAATTATAAAAATAAACAAATATTTTAGAATGAGAAAAGCATGAAAATTTGAATGAATCCTGAAACAGTGAATTAAAATTATTGAATGAGCAAGCCAAAAAAATACCAAATAGCCCAAACTAAGTAAGGCCAGTTTCTCATCAATTAAAGTCTTTATTTAATCATTCAAAAATTCTTAATTTATAATGAAAGGATATTTTTACTAGAGGTAAAGAGTCAAAGTTTAGAGATTAGAGCATTTTGCTAAGCCAGATCCTAATCCTTATGTGCCCATTTCTCCAATATTATTACTCCTATTAAAAATTTTTTTAAATAAATAAATATTTTAAGAATGAGAACAGCATTAGAATTTGAATTAATTCTGAAAGAGCAAATCAAAATTAATGAATGATTAGTCAAAAAAATATCAAGTAAGCTAAATCAAGCTACTCAACCAGTTTCTTATAAATTAAAGTCTTTATTTATTCATTCAAAAATGATAATCAAGTGTTTTAAACACTATTTTTACCCAAGGTTAAGAGTCAAATTTTAGAGATTACAGCATTTTGCTAACTCAGATCCTAATATTTATGCATCCATTTCACTAATTTTACTCTCTCTTTTTAATAATTATAAAAAAAACAAATATTATTAAGATCGAGAAATGCATGAAAATTTGATTGAATTCTGGAACAGGAATTCAAAATTTTTGAATGAGCAAGATTTCTCTTAAATTAAAATCTTTATTTATTTATTCATTCAAAAATAAATAATTTATAATGAAAACCTATTTTTACTCAAGGTAAAGAGTCAAAGTTTAGAGATTAGAGCACTTTGCTAAACCAGATCCTAACCCTTATGAACCCATTTCACCAATATTATTGTCACTTTAAAAAATATAAATATTGAATAAATATATATTTTTAAGAGTGAGAAAAACTTTCAAATTCGCAAGAATTCTGAAACAACACTAATGAATGAGAAAACCAAGCAAATATCAAATAAACCAACCAAGTAAATCAAATTAAAGTCTTTCTTCATTCTAAAATGCATTATTTAAAAACAAACACTATTTTTACCCAAGGTAAAGAACCAAAGTGTAGAGATTAGAGCATTTTGTTAAGCCAGATCCTAATCCTTAAGAGCCAATTTCTCCAATATTATTCTCTCTTTTTAAAAATTTAAAAATTAAATAGCATCTTTTAAGAATAAGCAAACCATTAGAATAGAATGAATTCCGAAGAAACAAAAAATCAAAACTAATGAATTAGCAAGCCAAACAAATACATAAAGAAAACCAACCCAATTTAGTCAGTCAATTCTCTTAAATTAAAATCTCTATTTATTTATTCATTCAATAATATATAATTTATGATGAAAAACTATTTTTACCTAAGGTTAAGAGTCAAAATTTAGAGATTACAGCAGTTTTCTAATTGAGATCCTAACCCTTGTGCCCCCAAATCACCAATATTATTCTCTCTTTTTAAAAATTATAAAAATAAATAGTATCTTTTAAGAATAAGAAAAACATGAAAATTGAATGGATTCTGAAACAACAAATCAAAATTAATGAATGAGGAAGCTATCAAGTAAACTAAATCAAGTTAGCCGCTAGTCAATTTCTCATAAATTAAAGTCTTTATTTGTTCATTCCAAATCTTTAATTTATAATTAAACACAATTTTTACTTTATGTCAAGATTTAAAGTTTAGAGATTAGAGAATTTTGCTAAACTAGATCCTAACCCTTATGAGCCCATTTCACCAATATTATTCCTTCTATTAGAAAATTATAAAAATAAATGAATATTTTTAAGAATGAGAAGCAAGATAAAAAAATATCAAGTAGGTCAAACCAAGTTAGTCAGTCAGTCAATTTCTCTTAATTTAAAGTCTTTATTTTTCAATAATGCATAATTAATAAAGAAACACTATTTTTACCCAATATTTAGAGTCAAAGTTTAGAGATTAGAGCATTTTGCTAACTCAGATCCTAACCCTTGTACCCCCATTTCACCAATATTATTCATACTATTAAAAAATTATAAAAATAAATAATATTTTTTAAGAATAAGAAAAGCAAGGAAAATTGAATAAATTATAAAATCAAAAATCAAAATTTAGAAATGAGCAATCAAAACAAATGTCAAGTAAATTAAACCAAGTTAGTCCAGCAATTTCTCATAAATTAAAGTCTTTATATATTCATTCAAAAATGAATAATTTAATATGATTTTTTACTCTAGATCAAGATTTAAAGTTTAAAGATTAGAGCATTTTGCTAAGAAAGATCCTAACCCTTATGAACCCTTTTCACCAATATTACAGTAACTTTTAAAAATTAAACATTGAATAAATATATATTTTTAAGAATGAGTAAAGCAAGAAGAATTTTCAAACAATAAATCAAAATTAAAATTCATGAATGATTAAGCCAAATAAATGTCTTAACCAGTTTCTCATAAATTAAAGTTTTTATTTATTCATACAAAAATGAATATTTAGAATAAAAAGCTATTTTTACTCAAGGTCAAGATTTAAAGTTTAGAGATTAAAGCATTTTGCTAAGCCGGATCCTAACCCTTATGAACCCATTTCACCAATATTATTCCTACTATTAAAAATTTTCAAAAATAAAATTAAAAAATTTAAATGAATTCTGAAATAGTAAATCATAATTAATGAATGAGCAAGCCAAATAAATACCAAGTTAATCAGTCAATTCCTCATAAATAATAATCTTTATTTTTTCATTCATTATAAAAACAAATTTTACCCAAGGTTAAGAGCCAAAGTTTAGAGATTAGGGCATTTTGCTAAATCAGATCCTAACCCTTGGGCTCCTATTTCACCAATATTATTCTCTCTTTTTATAAATTACAAAAATAAATAAATACTTTTAAGAATAAAAAAAGCACAAAAAATTGAATGAATTCTGAAACAACAAACCAAAATTAATGAATGAGCATGCCAAAAAAATATTAAGTAAACCAAAAAAAGCAAACCAATTTAGTATGCAAGATTCTCATAAATTAAAGTCTTTATTCATTCATTTAAATATGAATAATTTATAATGAAAAGCTATTTTTACTCTAGGTCAAGATTTAAAATTTAGAGATTAGAGCATTTTGCTAAGCCAGATCCTAACCCTTATGAGCCCATTTCACCAATATTACAGTAACTTTTAAAAATTAAACATTGAATAAATATATATTTTTTAAGAATGAGAAAAGCATGAGAATTAGAATGAATTCTGAAATATCAAATCAAAATTAATGCATGAGAGAGTCAAACAAATATCAAGTAAACCAAACCAAGTTAATCTATCAGTTTCTTGTAAATTAAAGTCTTATTTATTAATTCAAAAATGAATGATTTATAATGAAAAACTATTTTTACTCAAGGTTAAGAGTTAAAGCTTAGAGATTAGAGCATTTTGCTAACTCAGATCCTAAGCCTTATGCTCCAATTTCATCAATGATATACTACCCACTATTTATTATAAAAATAAATAAATATTTTTAAGAATCAGAAAAACATGAAGAGTTCTAAAACAATAAATAAAAATTGATGAATGAGAATGCCAAACAAATATTAAGAAAACAAAACTAAATTAGTAAGTAAATTTCTCATAAATTAAAGTCTTTATTTATTCATTCAAAAATGAATAATTAATAATTAAACACTTTTTTACATGAGATCAAAAATCAAAATTTAGATATGTGATTATTTTAAAGAAAAATTAATAAATACCTCAAATCAATATGAAGATTTTTGTATGAAGTTAAATTAGAGGTTAGCAACTTTAAATAGAGAAAATTAAAATATATTTATATCTCTAAAAAAATTGAAGTACATCACCCAGATCTGTAAAATATTTTATATTCTATATCAGCATCTATTTCTTTTTAAAAAGTTGTTTAGGTATTAAATTGAATATGAAATAATATATTAATAATTGACATGAAAAATTAGTTTAACTTTTTCAAACAGAATTTTCCAAAAAATAAAACAAATTCAACTAGTATAACTAGTATGATTGTTTCTTAAAAGTTGATGCTACTTAAAATTTGAAATAAATTTTTGTAATTATGAATCACACACTAATAGCGCCTTCAAAGTTTATTTACATTTAAAAAAAATTTTATTAGAATATTGTACTCTTAGAATAATTTTTTGAATAGTTGAGTAATTCAAAAAAAAATTGCTAACTTGAAAATCTTGATACTGATTGTTTTTTTTATTAAATTTATTTTTGCTAAAAATAGCACATTTTAAGGTTATAAATTTAAAAAATTAAATAATTATTTTTGAAAGATTATAAATTATTGTCAAATTTTCATTAAATATTTATAAGATACCAATTAGGTATTATTGTTTTTGAGAAGCTAGTTTAATACAATCATCTTTTGATTATAAATTTTCTACCTCACACTACCAATCTCAATTTATTTAATTTTATGGCTAAGACTTTTTCATTAATTATTGTAAACTAGTTTATTTATTGATAAATTTTGTTAAAAAATTGAGGTCTATCTTATTAGGATAAAACATTTAGGATGTAATATGATCATTTAAAGATTAATCAATAATTTTCTAAAATCATTTCTTTTAATTAAAATAATTAATAATGTCTTATGATAATTTATTACTTATAATAATTTTTATTATTCTAGCTTTACAAATTTATATTGATACCTTAACTACTCTTTGTTTCGAAAATACTACCTTCCTTCTTTTTGAGATTTGATTTACTAAATACAAAATAGTTTTAATAAAATTTTTTATTTTAAAGATTTATAAAATATTTTTTTAAATTAACTTTTAATGGAAAATTGTAAAATTGCTTAAATTTTACATCAAATTAAAATAAATTAGCTTCATTTTTTATTTAAAAATATAATATGTGAAATAGCTTTTTGGATAACTAAGAAATAAGCCATCTTCACAGAAGATAAAAGAAGTGAAAGCAATATAAATGATAGAAGGAATAAACTGTTTGCATGTCAAAAATATCATGTGTAGAGATATCAAATCATAGAATTATTTATTTTTCCCTTTTTAGACCCATGGAATTATAGAAGAACCCCAAATGAAAATAGGTAAATTTATTAAGACTCTGATACTATTATTAAACGAGTTTATTAATGGATAGTTTTAAACAAATTATTAATGAATTATTTATTTAAAAAAGACTATCTTGAATAATTCATGTTAAAATTAAAACTTAATAAGTTTTTCAAATTAAATTTGAATAATAATCTTTATTTCATCTTTTGTTCATATTTTTTTTATATAAAGATCAAACCAAATTACTGATTAGGGTCTAAAAGATTTGAGCACAACAATAGCAAGCTTTAAGAATCTCTCAGCTCTCAATTTGGATTTTAAGTAAAATTAACATTTTTTTTAACTATTGAAGGATAGAAAAAAAATTAAATACTAATTTATTTAGTAAAGACTACATACAAAATTAAATAGAAATAAGATAAATTTTTATCAAATTTATTATTTTTTAAGATCTTTAATTAGACTTAAAATGAATTAAAATATGAATGCTTAATCTTCACCCAAAAATAATTAGCGCTGTAATAAAAAAGAGATATTTTTTATTAATAATTCCTTCATATTTTTGATAATTAGATGTTTTTTACTTACTTTTATTTTTATGGTAAAGGTGTAATAAAATTAGTGATTAAGGAGGAATTAAAGATTTAAGTAAAGTTATAACTTAATGCTAAGATTTCAAGCTTGAAGTTGAATTTATAGTAAATATTTTTTTTCATAAAGAAGAAAAAACATAAAGTTTAATGAAGGATAAAATATTTTGAAGAATTAGTTTGGTTTTAGAATTTTACTTTTTATAAATCATTTATATAAAAATTTGATGTTTGAGTTTTTATATAGCTTTTTTCATTCACTTTTTTAACTTGATTAAATTAATTTTTATTTTATTTAAAGCGATAATAAAATTGGAAATTCTGGTGTAAAAGATTTAAGTGGAGCAGTATCTTTGTGCAAAGATATAACCATTTTAGAATTAGATTTAAGGTATAAGTTTTATTTAATCAAAAATTATTAGACAATAAATAACTTGATTGATAAATACAAATAATTTAATAAATAACTTATTTTATAAAATTTTTACTTATTTTTAAGATATTGTGAAGTAAAAAAAATATTAAACTATTTAATTAAAGAATGAAGATTGAGGTTCTAAAATATTACATTTTTATTATAATTTATTTTAAACTGCTTTTATTTATAATTTATTCTTTTATTTATAGTCAGAATAACATTAATGCAAACAGAGCAAAAGATTTAAAAACACTACTTGCATCTTATGAAAATATAACAAAATTATATCTTAGCTTATTGTAAATAATTTAATCTTACATTATTGTTTAAATGCTTAATTATTTGTATTATTTAGTTATTTGGAACTAATTCTTTTACTAAAATTGCAATTTTTTTTTGATAAATTGATATTTAACTTTTGATTTAAGAAACATTACTCTTAATTTACTTTTTTAGAAAATAATATTTTAATTATTTTTTTTGATAATTATTTTGTTTTTAAAGCAACAACGATATAGGAGATTAAGGTGCTAAAGACTTAGGAACAGGAATATCTAATTCTTTAAATATGACAAGCTTAACTTTATGGTTAAGGTATTTTTATTTATTTAAAAAATATAAAAAGAAAATCTAATAAATTGAAAAAGCAAATTTGGTTTTATCAAAAATTTTAGAGGGATAAATTAAACAGTTTTTTAGTTAAAAGAATAGTTTTTATCAAATAATAATTAAAGATCTGAAAATTAAATATATTACAGGTTATGAATTAACCTAATTAATTATAAAGGTCAATTCAAAAATTAATTATTTTTTCATAAAAAAACATCTTGAAAAAATATATTGGATTGCTTATTATTTATTTATAATTGGTAATTTGTGGAAGTTTTCTAATAAATACTCAACAAAAATAAAAATTAGGATCTTTTTGATAAAAAAATAATAAAAGACAACATACAATAAATCAAATATTTTTCTAATTTTTTGCTTTGATTTTTATTTTGTTATTAATTAATTATAATTTTAATAGCTACAATAAAGTAACTGATTCAGGAGCAAAAGATCTATGCCTTCAACTTGCTAAATCCAAAACTATCAAGAGTGTAACACTTCGTTTGAAGTAAAACAATAAATTGATGAATATTGTTAATTACTTTAGAGTTTTAATTAAGTGAATTAAATTGATTGAAAAATTTAGAATTGAATGAATAAAATTAATTTATTACATATGATCAATCAATTTCAATGCAAAACTATTAAAGAAATAAAATTTAGTAGATTGATTTTATGTGAGTAAAATAAATAAATTATGTGAGTGTCTTTTAAACTATTTTTATTTATGTTTAAATTTCTTAACTTTGTTCTATGAAATTTTAGTAATTAAATTAATTTAAAAATCACGATTTATTTATTTTGAAATTTACAATAAACATATAAATTTCATAGGATAAAAAAGGTATTTTATTATCTTAAATGTTTATTTTATTTAATATTAAAAAATAACATCAATTAGTAAATAAAGATAAAATTTAATAGTTTTCTTTATTTTAAAAATATTAAAAAGTTATAATATTTAATGAAAATTATCATATTTTGAAATATTTTTCAAACTTTAAAATTTATTTTTTCATTTTTATCATCTTAAGAAAAAAAAGAAAGAAAAACTTGTTAAATAAAAATTTTATATTTAGAAATTTCACCTAAATTTGAAATAAAAAGATTTTTTTCTCAATTTTTCCAAATCAGTTAATTATTTAGTTGAATTTCTTTCATTAATTTTCTAAATGCTAATTATTACTTGTAGAAAGTAAATAAAGAAAAAGAGACTATGAACCATTTAATATTTTTAATTATCTGTAAAGTTTTGTTAGAGCAATTAATTAAAAATCAAACTAATAAATTTGGGTAGATAGACAGACAAATAAAATTGAGAAAAAAAGCTTTTATTTAATAATTAATATCTCAAAATCTTTTATTTAAATTTGAGTTTGTATAATTATCAAACTAAATATTAATTATTATTAATTCAAAAAAATTTAAGTAAAAAGAATGAATAAAGATCTTACTTGCAACATTCATAAAGGTTCACCAATTTTTCACATAAATATACAATAAGATTCCCAAAGAAAATTATAATGCATTAAATGTTTCTCAAATAAATAAACTGTAGTAAATTTATTGGTATTAGAAGAAATAATTAATTCTTGCGATAATTCTTTTTTCGATACTTGGCCTCCTCTTTCAGATGAAGACTTAAGAAAAAAGATTATTAACTTGAAAAATGAAGATAAAGATATTCTTAAACCAATAGAGGAGTTTTATGATAATTTACAAAAAGATATGAACCAAGTTTTGTTAGAAAAAAAGAAAGAGTAAATTAATAGAGCAACAAAAATTCATGAACTCAAAAAAAAGATAATTGAGAAGTACTAAAAAATGGCATCAATAAATTAAATAAAGTAACATCTTACTTAAGAAGAATAATCAATTGAAAAAATTGAAGCAAATTTGAAAGAATAAATAGATTCTTAATTTAAGAATCAGGAAACAAACACTTCCATTCTAACATTAATTATGAAGTATTATGAAAATATCAGTGAATTGAATTAATAAATACCTAACCAAATAAAAGAAAATTTAATTCAAATTCTGAAAGTAGTTAATTTGATACCACACATTAATTTCAATTTATTAGAAGAAATAGATAAGATTAGCTTAGAAAATATTGAAATCTTCAAACAAAATTTAGAAAATGAAGAAGAAATTCTTAAAAAAGATAAAGTAAAAATCTAAATGTTAATTGAGTAACTGGATATATGTACTTAGTAATTAACTTAAAAGATTCATTAAAAAAATTGGTATCTAGATAAGTTTCTAAACTAGCAGTCTAAATTATTATTCAAAAATTAAATAGAATAAGCAGAATTTCAAAAGGATATTTACAAAAATGCTGGCAAAATTAAATATTTGAATGCTTAAAATTAAAAAATATTGAGCTAAATCAATTTCAAGTATTATGATGGACTCTCGTATAAGTTGAGACTTTAAGATAGTAACTCTTTTATCCTTTCAACAAATAAATAGGTGTAAAATTATTTACAAGTAGATTCAGATTTAAAATCTTTTTATAATGTTTCAAGAATAAAAAATGGGCTTCATTATCCTAGCTTTTATCTTAATTACAAACTTAAACCCTTGAAGAAATATTTATTTAAATTCAATTTTACTAAAACCCATAAACTCTCCACATTTTTTGTTGGATTAATTAAAACTAATTAGATGCATAATATTGATTTAAATAGAGTAGGATTAGGATTGATTGTTGGTGACTAAGTAAATAAACCTATGTTTTTTTAAAGTGAAAATAGCTTTTTTTTTTAAAGTGCTAGCACGTTTTTTTAAAGTGCAAGCACATTTTTTTTAAGTGATAGGGTAATTGAATCTAATATAAGAGTAAATTAAAATATTTTCGGAAATTCTAATTAAAAAATCAATGACTTCATCGATTTAACTTAAGAAAATAGAGAAGAAGATTCAAAAAAAACAGTTTAGAAATTTAAACTCTAGGTTTGCTTGAAAAATCAACAAATTAAATTATTTAATCTTTCAGATAAAAATAAAGTGTTTGAATTTGAAAATAAAAATTTGATAGAATTTGATGAAAATTATAATTTGGGCTTTGAATTTTATAGTGATCATGTAGGAGATAGATTTGAAATTTTAAATTGCTAAGAATTAGATGAATTTCCAAAGGCTAAGATAAAATATAATAATTTTAAAAATTGACACACAGCCTTTGAATAAAATAACTCTTCTTGTACTAAATTTGTTTATTTTTTGTTTCAAAATAATTTCCATTTTTTATTTGAAAAACCTTTTTAAACACTTTCTAATTTTTAAAGAATATCCAATCTTAGTATTTCATTCAATAAATTTTTATTTACAGTAATACCTCAAAAATTGCTTACTAATGTGTTGACGAGGAGGAAGAAGATGAATGGACTGACATCAATACCATTAATAAGAGATTAATAAAATAGTCATATAAATAACAAAAATAATTAGCTAAATAGTTAATTTTGGTTTAAATATCTTGATTATATATAACCTTGTATTTATATTTCTTTTGTAGTTTCTATTAGCTAAATATTTCATTAATACTTTCAAATGTAATATTTTATCTTAATATTTTTTAGAAATTTAATATTTATTAAATAAAAATTAATATTGTTTAATATTTTAAATAAAATTCTATGTTATTAAATAAAATTCTAAATTATTAATTTTAATCCTTAGACTGTACTCCAACCATATTTTTTAACTAAAATAAAGATAATTAATTAGTTTTTTGTTTCTTTTAGTATTAATTAAATTTTCAAAAGTGAACACAATAATTCTATCAGATTTAATTAAGGCGAAGATCTAGGTATTAAAAAAATGGAGTCTTATCAGCAAACTATTGAGAGAGAAGCAGAGCCAAGCGAATATGGAGGAATAGATGAGATCCTGCAAAGAAGTTTTTTAATACCTTTTTTGAAGAGGGTTACTGCTATCTTGTCAATTTAATAGTAAGAAAGATGAGTCATTTTTCAAAATATTGAAAAAATTTTGAGTTATGGGTTTTACTTTTTTCTATCTTTTGTTAATAAAGAATTGTCTATTTAAAAAAAATTGAGTCTTTAACGTTAGAAGTTGTAAAACAAATTGGTGAAGATAGTATACTTAAATATAGAAAAAAATTTTATTTTCTTTTTTTATTAAATACTCCAATCTCGCTTTATTGCATAACTGCTGCTGGTCTTACAAAAAAACAGAGATATTCAAGATAATATCATAGAAAAATATGAATTTATTTTCAAATTGATGCATAATATTCAAAGTTTCAAATTTTTTCTAAAAACAGATATTTGGGATGAATTCAATCAAGTAAAATTGATCTTAAATTTTGCGAATTTCAAATTCATTCAAAATACAAGAGCGTTCTCAATTAATTATTTCATAAAAACTAAAATTTTTAAAATTTCTGAAATTAGCTGTCTTTTTTATTTGGTTGATTTAGAAGAACTTCTTGCAAAAGTGATTGACAATTGTTTGAATAATAGTTTCTGCTAAATCATTTCATAAAACTCCATCTTCTTATATTGTTAGAAATAGAGTGGAAACCAGTTACTTACAATCAATATTTAAAACTAGAAATTTGAGGATCAAAACCTATTTAGACTAAATTTTTCTGTGAATGAGAGCTAAATAGAAATTTACTGAACCTTGTTTGTAGGATGGACTAGTAGCACATTGTGGTTGATAGTTCATTTAACATAAATGTTCGAATAATGAACATGCAGGATAAATAACAAAATGAAAAAAAACTATACTTTAAAATGATATGGATTTTATTTTTGTTTTTACTGTTAAGGTTTTTAGAATGGAAAATGAAATAATTTTTATCATCATTTATTTATGGATTAAAAAATTTGCTATTTTTTTAACTTAAAATCAATGACAAAAAATTTTATAATATAAATAATGTTTTAAGTTTTTCAATCAAAATCTCTTATGGTTTTTAAAATAAATTTCTTGATTTTCTAATTATAATTAATTTTTCAATCAATAAAGATATCAAATTAATCATGTATTTTTTGCACTTTAGAAATTTAAGTTGTGTAAATTTTTACTTGTAAACAAAATAATTTGTTCAATTTCGAAATTGAATGAAAGAAAAAATCGTATTTGCTATTCTAAATTAATTCAAATAAATTATCCTCTTCTTTATCTTTCAAATTAATATGTTAAAAATAATTCAACTTAAAAAATAGATTTTAATAGTTTAAATCATGAATTAGGTTTAAAGAAATAAATTTATAGAACTTAAACTAATACAAAAAATTAAAAAAATATGTACTTTAAATGTATTATAACAACTTATGATTATTATTTCTGATTAAAATATATAAGGAATCAATTTATGTCACCAATATCTAGCTGAAAACTTAGTCTACATTGTTTCATTCTCTATAAAGAAATTTTAAATTTTGAAAACAGAAAAATATGCAAAAATGTTAATGAAATGACTTAGAAAATAATACATATTTTTATTTATTTGATTTTACATCAAATTAATTTAACAAGATATGGAATTTTCTTGAGTTTAGTTTTATCAATCTGATTTTGACCAAAGTTATTTGAGAAAATAACAATTTAGAGAGAATTAACATTGTTTCTGTTTTAAGAAAGCTGCTTGCAGATATAATAGAGTTATTTTTCATGGTAAAATATTAGCATGCTTATTATATTTTATTTCTTCTTAAAATTAAAGAAGTCTACTTAAGATTGGAGAGCTTTTGTAAGTAGTTCACAATCACTAAATTCATAACACATTTTCTTTAAATTATGCTGATCCTAAATGATCTTATTTTAAAACTCAAAAAGCTCCTAAAATAGACATTTTCCTTAAATATCATCAATTGACTTGTTTTACTCATCTAAGATAGACATAAGAATATAATATTAAGCCATGGTTGACAAGATTTGATAAATATCTAGATTTACTTGACGTTTAAAACAGCTGCATAAAGAATTTTTTTAGTTTAATTGAACTGGTTTTAGTTAAAAAGTGTTGAAATCATACGATTTATCAATCTGTTATAATGTGAGTTCTTTTACTTTATTAATGTATTTATGGGTTTAATCTTATCTAATCATTAAACCTTGCTCTATTAATTAACCTATCTACTGCATCAAAACTTCTTTAGGAGTATTATTTTAAAAACTGATATAATATAATTGTTATTTAAATATATCTAGCAACTAAGAGGGAATGCATTTTGTATCAAAATATCCTTAATTTCTAATTTCATAGATATCTTTATTTTCTTTCAGCATCTAAATGCTATCTTATATAAAAATCCACTAGCTCTACTTAAATAAATAATTATCCAAAGAATTTGATGATATTTATAAATTAATTGTTTCATATTTTTCATTAATAGTTTTTAGTTTCAGAAATCTATTAAATATCCTCTCTAACTCTTAATAAGCAGCAATATTCCACACAGTTATTTTGGGTTATATTGTAAAGAAATAGTTTCTAATTAAGGTCTCTACTTTAACTTTTTAAGATGGTTTCTTATCAAATACTTAGTAATCAAACAATTCCCAGAAAATATCTAAATTAAAAATATTAATCATTGTTTAGGTATATTTTTGAATAAGAATTTCATTCGAATCATAAAATTTAGAAGAAGATTAATTTAAACTATCATTGAAGTATAATTATCCATTATAAGAAACAAATAAATTATCTGGCTAGACTTACAGTTGCTACATCGTTCGAATGTTAGCAATCAACTGCAAAAATAGTTTTGTATAGATTTCTACTTATTGTAAATTAAATTAGAAAATCTAAGAATCAGTTAAATTATAGTTGATCTCCTAATTACTTTGTTTTATTTCTATAAAATTCTTCATTTGTTTAAGTATTGATTAATCAAGATATTTTACAATAAATGATCCTTGTTAGTTGGTTATTATCTCTTAATTCACTATATTTGATAGAATTTAAATCTAACTTAACTGCATAATTTTTTAGTTAGTTTGATTCAAAGCTGCTTAAGCTTCTTCTTTAGAATTAAACTTCGTTATCTTCAATTAAGTTTGTTAGTCTTAGTAAGTAGCCAAGATAGTTAGTTCTTTTTCTCTTTCTTAAAATGATTGGAGTAAATAAACAGTAAATTATTGATTTACTGTGATGATACTTTGCAAAACTTCATTGTATTCTTCAAATAGTGTTGGAAATTAAGACTTAAATGATGAAATAAAATTTTATTTTTCTATTTAAATTTGTAATTGAGGCTAGAAAAATAGTTTTGGATATTTTTATTTCTATGCACTTTTTCCTACTTGAGTTTCAATAGCAAAATCCCTTTCAAATAAATATCTATCAACAGGATTTAATTTAATTATTTCAGATTTGTCTATTTGTTTCTAAAATGTTATGTAAGATAAATTTTTTATGTCAGATGCAGTAATCATTTATTGTCTTTTCTTTTTTTATGGGCATAGACTTATATCGCAATATTAATAAATTAAATAGAGATGATTTTCAATCTATTACTAATGCTGTTAATCTTCAAAATTGTTATTATTTTGTTAGTAACCTTAGTAAAAAAAATTATCTTATCTTTGTGATTGAAAACCTATGAATTCTCTATTAGAGTAATCAAAATATTCGTACTCTATCACATAAAAAAGTGGTTTGTTTGAATATACATGATGCTCATCTAAAAAGTAGGAATCAAATATTTTTAAAACTAAATCAGTCCTAATAAGATTTTTACAACACTCAATATGGTTTAGAAATAGTTAAAGCTACTATTTAAGTTATTCAATAAGGAATATTTCTATTATTTTTTTCATTCCTACTATATTATCAAATACAACCATTTAAAGGCATGATATTTCTTCATCTTTTTCTCTATAAAAGTTCCTATAAGAATTTAGAGTCCTAGTACTAATTCTATCCATTAATAGTTAAAGATGAGGTTTATCTTATCCTATTTATTTAAAGATAAGATTAATATCAGATAGATGCAAAAAGGGACACTAGCTCTTTATTTTTTACTTATGTTCTTCAGTCATTAGCCAATTGCTCTCTTTGATTGTAATTAATATTTTTAATTATTAATTTTATTATTTTTGTGTTTCAATTGGATCTTAATAAGTAAATAAATCTTTTAATCTGCATAAAATACAAACCGCTTTGAATTTTTAAAATCAATGCATATCCAACAAAAAAAATAAACAATATCTATTTTACATAAAATTAACAAATTTTTCTGATCAAAAGTTTAAAATAATAGAACAATTCTCATTTTTTATATTCAGCTCAACTTCTCACTTTTCTTTTTTTCAAAGATTGGATAGTTCATAATAAATGACATATATTTTATTTCAACAACACCAATTAATAACATATATTCAAAGAATAAATGCTTCTTGGACATCCAAAAAATATAAATATGACAAGTACCAAAAACCACATCATTTGGTGAAGTAAGTATATAAGAATATCTAAGTTAGCTGTAAATTCTTTGTCTTTTATGGATTATTGTGTAATTTATTTAAAATTTTATTATAATTAGCATACTATTTTAAAGTGTGTTTTTGCTGTGCTATATGGAAGTTTCACACTACTTTTAGATCTATTTTGTATTCTTCTTTGTCCACTAGTCTAAAAGGAAGCTTAAAATTTAATAGACCTCAGTGGATTTTTATCTAATTGTATTAAAAGTTAGATGCCATCATTTTTTTAATACAGCAATACCTTAATTATATATATTGAAGAAATTCAATTAATTTTTATTTATTTCTATTGTAAATTTGCTATTTAATGATTTTATACGATAATTGAAGTTGAAAGTATCATTCATTTTTAAGTAATTTTTCTTTTATTTTTTTCATATAATTTAAAA
>JH720315.1:1173221-1221291 GCA_000231825.2 Tetrahymena elliotti 4EA | reverse complement strand
AATAAGAAATAAAAGAAAAAAATTCTTCTAAAATTTAAAATTCACAAATACAAATAAATGCATCAAACAATTCGTAGAAATAGTTAGTATTTAAAAAAAAATCTTTACCTATCTTATTAAATTAAATATGTGAAATAAATAATTTATTTTGTAAATTTGCTTTGTATTAAAATTTGATATAAACTTATAGTAATTATTCAAATAAGGTATTATCTTAAATTAAAAAAAAGCTAAGAAAATAAAAAGACTCTGAATAAAGAAAATTAAAAAAAAACTGGTATTTTATGAAGAAATATAAATTTTAAAATCCAATTCTATTGAAATGTGATATTAAATTAATAAAAAGAGACATAATATCAATTATTTTAGAAATATTACATTTCTAAAGGAGTTTTTACTTTCAGATTTTGAAAAAGTTTTTGTATTTTACAAATCTGAAAAATATAGATAACTCTAATATTTGTACAAATTTTATTAGAAAAATAATAATACAGAAAAATTTAATGTTTTTTTAAAAAATATAACAATTTCTATCTTCTAAATATTTTTGTCTACAATAATAAATTTCATAATTTTAATTATATTTTGTTAGTTAAAATAATATGAATAAAAAAATAAAAGTAGGGGATTAAATTAAATTTATTTTGGAAATACTTTGGATTACCCCAATATAAAATTAAAAAAAGATACAATTGACCAAAAAATATTTTTAAAATTTTATATTACATAACACAACTTAAACATTTTTCTTTTAGAGAAAATTGTTAGATTTATTAATTTGTTGTTTTATTTTGACAAGTTATTAGTTAGAAATTTTTATGGATATACCATTTTTTTGAGTTACTTCACAGAAATTTAGGCTATTAGATTTTGATTTAATAATAACTTCATTCATCCTTATCTAAATTTCAATTAAGTTTAAAACAGGCTAGATTACTTCATCTAATTTATTTAGTATTGATCTTATTAATACCTTAATTCTTAAGAGATGCTCTCTCTTTATACTTTATTTGAATTTCTTTGCAAAGGTGAATTTATTTGTAGGATTTTATAATTTTTCTTAACTCTTTGAACTAGTTATACTAGGTTTTTATTTTAACATTATTACATTTAACAATCAACCATTTAAGTATTTTATTATTTCTAAGGTACTTCTCTTAATAATATAAGCACTAATGAGTTTATTCTTACAATAGTATAATTTATAGCTACTATTGTATTTTAGAGAATAGCTGATAATCTCTAAAAATTTATATCAAGACTTTATGGCAGTGGTAATTTATAATAGGAGTTTCTAAAAATTTTTAAAATGTTAAACAAATCTTTTTGATATTCTTTTTTAAGTTTCTTTATATAAAGATGAAGTCTTTACCACTAATTAGTTATAAATTAATAAGTTTTTAAGGATTTCAAATAACTAATATTATGAATCATCTATCCTTCTTCTGTTTTGAATATACGCTGTTGAATAGAATCTTTTTTATTTATAGATTTTTCTTCAACTACTTGGTGTTTTGTCTTTAAAGTAAAAGAGGTAGGTGTCATCTCTTATTAGTTTTATTTTTCTGATAGTTGAAGGTTAAGTTTTTATACTCCTTTTTATCGGTCCTGTTGCTAATTGTTTACTAAGGTTTCTGCGTAGGGAGTAGATAGGAGATTGATATTTTTTTAGATATTACTAATTATTTGTAAATTGTACTTCTACTTTGTCTGTTATTTTTCATTTGATAGTTCTCTTTAGAGAAAGGTACTATCTGCTAATTGATGCAATTCGTTCATCTGTCTGCTCTTTTTAAGAAATCTAAAGGTGGAAATCGAGCTCAAGATTAACTAGTTTTTTAACTTCTTTGATAGGATACAAGAGATTTAGTATATTTTAAACCTATAATCCACTATTTTTCAAGAATATTTTCATCTACCTTTTAAAAATTTGCTTTGCTAGTAGTTTGAATCAGGATCTTGAGATCTTATAATCTTCTGGAGAGAGAATTACCTATTGCTGGATTTCTTAGATTAGTTGAGTATTAGGATTGAATTGTTAAATGCTATCTATGATCATTTAAGCTTTTAAAATAGCATCACTAATTATATGGATATAAGAAGGTTGATCGTTATTAATCAGAGGAGAAGCATTGATCCTCTTACTTATCTTTGTTTTAGTATTTTTGTGCTAAGTTTTGAATACCCTTTTAGCTTTAGAAGCTGTTGCTTGATGCTAAAGACCTTATTTTTATAAAACAAATTAACTTTAAATTCCCATTTAATAATGAGCTTGTAAAGTTAGATATATTGAAATGTTATTAGAGATAGCTAATTAAGTTATGCAAATTTATTTTATTTTATTTTTTAAATCAGAAAAGATTGTTTTTTTTGAAATAAGTACTTTTTACAATTTTAATTGATTAGTCAAAAATTTAAATATTTTCAATAATCTTCAACGGTTATGTGATTAATATAATAATTTTAAAATCAAGTAATATGAATATATTATTAAATAAAATTAATACATGATAATCTATAGAATAAACAAACAAAATTAAATTTAATAAATTTCTTCTACATTTGAATAAATAATCAAATTAAATATGAATTGAGTTATTTGACTATCTTATGCAAAATTATTACAAATCAAAATGTTTACTTTTTTTGAAACAATTTTGAACTTCAATATCTCATTTAAAAAAATTATTAATAAAATTAAATTACAATTTTAAGTAATTAATCTCCAACAATTTTTGTGATTTTCAATAATCTTAAAAAAATAATTATTTTGAGAATTATGATAAACGCAACGATTTTAACATTTAATAAAATAAATAATTATATGTGTAATATAGACAAACAAAATTTAAACCCAAAATAAGTATCTTGGAAAGGTATCTAATTTGAATATATGTTCCTAAATTAAATGTGAAAAGAACTAGTTAATTTGATGATAAATTTACATTTTCCACATTTTGAATAAATCAGTCAGAAATCTTTGTTTTTCTTTGAAATAATTTTGAACTTTGATAACTAATTTTAAAAAAACTATTAAACAAATTTTAAAAGAAATATATTTAATTACAATTTTAGGAGATTAATCACGATTTTTAGAGATTTTCATATCATAAAATTTATTTGAATTACCAAAATCAGGTTTTTCGTTACTTTTTTGGTTAAATATAAAAGAATCATCTTCATCTTATTCATCATTTTCAAAAGTTTCAAAATCAGAATCAAGCTCTAAATCCATTTTTTTCTTAGAGTTAGTAGCACAATTTTAAGATTCTTTTAAGTTTAAAATATGAAAAATCATTTTAGAAAAAGAATGTTAGCAAAACTAAAAATAGATACTTAACAAAAAAGCTTCATGTCTTGTACTTTTTTTCTGGATATTTGATAATTTTTTTTAACTTTTACTGAGAATTAAGGAATTATTAGAACTAGCTTAAGGATTTTTGTTTGGATTGAGAACATTTTACAAGCTGAAAGCTTTGTTTTTCCATTTTTATTTTTTCATTTATAATTTATCTCTTTTGTAGCAATTAAGTTTTTTGTAATATGCATCAGGATCAGTTCTTCTCAGCTCCATTAAATCAAGATACTTTTTAAATTCTAAATCTCCAACTAATTAGTCATTCTTCCAGCTATTCATAGTATCAGTTATTAAATTATATGAAATAGGTACTCCTAATTTTTCCATAGTTCTCATTATCAGCCCATGACTTAGACCAAACCCTTTTAAAGCTAAGATCATGCCTCTTACACTAAATCCTTTGATTTGTAATTACTTTTTACTTACCATTTTGTGTTTCTTAAAATATTTAATTAAACTCCTGTTGAGTTAATAATTTATAAAAGATTTTCTTATTTAAAGAATAATTTGATCGGAAAAAATATTCATAAGATAATTATTAGAAAGATTTTTTTAAAAAAATTATGTTTGGAAAAATATCCCAAATTTTAAATAAAATTTCTATAAAATAAATTATTAAAGTAAAACACAAAGAATCTTTATTCAATTTTATTTCTTTGAAATATTTAATTTGAAGAAATTTTTATTAAAAAATTATGAAATCTTGTTGATTAAATTGAATATCTCCTTCAATAAATAAGAAATAAATATGAATAGAAATCTTTATGATTCCATAATTATATAGGGTGTGTAGAAATAAATAAGCATTCTTTTATTTTTATTTATGAGTTAATTCTTTTACTAAATATTATTTTATAATGAATAATTTATTGTGATAATAAGTGCAATCTTATCATTGCTTTTTACATAATATTTTTATCATAATAATCAAGATATTTTCTATCCATGTTTCTAAGACCTTGAGTTAATAAATAATTATTTTAACAGTAAGCTTGGTTGGAGTAAAAATTCAGAAGAATACTTTTCAGGTAAAAATAGATTATCCTCCCTTAATTATTAAGAATATGCTCCTTGATATTATCATTCAAAGCATGGAAAATTGCATGAAATAAAAAAACAAACCAAAATAATTAAATAATTATGATTGAATATTTATTGATATCAGAAAATAAATTATTTTAAATTAAACTTATTAAAAATAATTTTATTAGTTAAATAAGGACT
The DNA here is from genome assembly GCA_000231825.2 of Tetrahymena elliotti 4EA. Taxonomy (NCBI): domain Eukaryota; phylum Ciliophora; class Oligohymenophorea; order Hymenostomatida; family Tetrahymenidae; genus Tetrahymena; species Tetrahymena elliotti. The sequence continues at coordinate 1,216,709 of JH720315.1, read as the reverse complement.
TAAAATAAAGCTTTTTTAAATAAATTTTCTTTGAAATGAAAAAAATATTTTTAAGCTTATATATTAAAAATATGGAATATGAAAATAATTGAAATATTTGTTAGAAATAATTTATTAAAAGTTTCAAATAAGGACAATTTAAAAAAGAAAATATCCTTCCTGATTTCAGTTTAAAGTTTATTGAAGTTGATAATAATTAAATAAAAACGAATAAATTTTAGAGGTAGTTAAGAAAATGAAAAAAGTTTTATCTGATAAAAGAAACGTGAATATAAAATGCTATTTAATGAATAACAATCTTTATAATAAATTAATTAAATGTAAAAAGAGATTTACTTATTTGAAGATTTTATTAGCTATTTTTAGAAATAATAATGCAGAAAATTATTTGACATCATTCTTTCTTAGTACAAAGCTGCCATACATACATCATCATTTAAATTATTTCAAATGAGAAGAAATTCATTAATCTTCAGAAAATAATAATCAAAACTGATTTTAATGAAATTTGATTTCAAGCAATGTGTGAATAATTAATTAGACTTGACCAAAAGCATTCATCACCAAAAATTAATAATTAAAGAAAGAGGTAGTAGAAAATGTTGACTTTTTTATATAAATTTAATTCTAGTAAAGCCTCTATTTAATAATTAAGTAAAATCTCTATCTATATTTATCCTGAGCTAACTGTATGTATGATAAAAAATTCTATAATAAAATAACTCTTGCTTTTTCTACATTTCTTTATTATTTCAATACATAATATGCAAATAATACCAAATTAGAAAAATAAAGATGCTCTTATATTGAAAAATATCAAATTAAATAGAATTGCTAAATATAGAAAAGGATTAATTATTTTATATTCTAAAACGAATTTGATTTAAATTATCATAAATTTTCATAATACTATTCTCATCAATTCAAATATTTACTTTTTCCATTAAATATTTTCTTTCAATCAAAAATATTTTCAAGAATAAAGTAGTCTTTTCTTTCAAATACTAAAAAGTGATAATTAAATATTATTCTAAATTTATAATCAATAAAGAATTGAGCTGCTTCAAATAATTTCAATTAATTAATGAAACGAATTTAAAATAAATTTAACAAAAAAGACAAATAATAATAAATTAAAAATTGTATTTAAAAATTATCCATAAATTTATCAATTTTTGAATAGATTTGTTTTGAATTATTCAATTGATTCTTTTGCTTATTTGTTATTTTGTCTAATAAGTTAATTAATTATGTTTTTTTGTTTTAATTTCTATGATTTCTTTGTGTTTTTATTCTCTTTTAGGATAATTCATTCTTAAGGGTATAATTTCTGTGTCAAAATCCAGTAAATTAAATGACTAAATTGGGTAAATTTTTGTCTATAATTGCAAATAAGTGATCGAAATTTGAAATAACAGAAATCTATCATTTATTTGTATAATTTTTACAAAATAAATAATTGTTATTCATGCTTATCTTGTTGCTGTTAAAAAAAAAGAGTGAAGAGATTGATAACATTAATTATACATGACATATGCACAAAATTGGAGGCGGAATTGGGTATTTTAAGCCCTGGCTTCTATTATTCTTTTTATTACGTGTGATGTATAGTAAACTTTATGGCAATTTGATTGAACAATTGTTTTTCTTTTATAAAGTATTTAAAGAAATTTGGAGAAGTTTTAAGGAATATTTTAGGAAGAATAAAAAATAAAACTAATCTTTTGAAATTTCAATTTCAAAAAATCTTATTAAAGAAACAAATAGTAGCAATAATACAGGATTTATTTTAAATCTATCACTCAAATTCAAAATCTACCCACTAAAATTTACAATTTAAGTAATGATTTATTCATTTCCTCTTCAAATGATAAAAACCATAAAAGTGAATTACAGAGGCAGATTAAAAAAGAAATATTATTATATCAATATAAATTTTCAGGTATTTATCAAAAAAGGAAAAAATTATTATAAAAACATCATTTTCATTTATCAGCCAAAAAATAAATAATTTTTGTCATTTTCATATGAATTTCCTTCAATTTATTGTGTACTAACAGTTACTATTTTAAATTAAAATTCTTGTTAGTCAGTAATAAATTAAAAAAAACAAATGTTCTTTCTTGATTCGTTAACATTACAAACCTTGAATTTCTTTCATGACTTACTAATATTTTCATACGTTAAAATAAACAAAAATTTAAAACCCCATATTTTCAATCAATTTTTATCTTTTTGGTCTTAACTTTACAATTTTAAATAATTTCTATTCAACCTTAAATTCCTTAATTTGATTTGAATTTTGTTGATAGACTGCTGCTATTTATTTTTGCTGTTGTTGGGACTATCATAAAAACTAACTAACTTAATACAATTTATAATGAGTGAATACATAATATTTGTAAAAATAATTAGGAATATAAATAAAACAAAGTATTTTCATTTCAAATAGAAAAAAGAATATAAAATCACCAAATATAATAAAGTGTAAATGATCTAGTAATTCTATTTAAATAGTCTGTCTACTCATTATTGCTTATCTATTTTGAAACTAAAACTTTTATTTCATACTTCTTTGAGAAACTTTCTCATGTATTTTTATATTGATTTTGAATGTTTTTATCTTACTCTGTTTTTACTTTGGTTTGACAATTTTTTACAACTTTTTTAATCAAATAGTTAGTTTCTATGAATTTTTACTTGTTGTTTTTTACCATTTTTACATTTGTTTAAAAAAGCTTATTATAATTATATTTTATGCTATTTTTCAAGGTCGAGAGAAATTAACCTGAATTATCCCAAAATTTAAGTGAATAACTAACTTTTAATTAATTTATTATGGTTAAGTTATTTCACAAAGACAATCTAACTAATTTATAGAATAGGATTTCCAATTAATTTATTTTTTGAGAAGTCAAAAATTGTATGTATTTTAGTATTGCTTTAGTATATATTTACTCACTGGAGAATATTTTAGATAAAGTAATAAAGGAATCATGAAGAAAATGGCAGAAAAAAAGACGTAAGTTAATAGAAATAAGTGAGTTAGACTTTATTTATTTATGGCAGATAATTTAATCATATAATGAATGTACTTATTAATAAATGAATGACACAATGAAAATTGAACTAAATGAATGAAAGACGTCAGCGGTTCTATAAATAGTTTGAAATAGACAATTACATGACGTATGTTTTCTTTTGATTAACAATGTTTTTTGCATATTATTTTTTGACATTCTCCTTTTTTGATTGCATCACTTTTTTAATCCAACTCAGATTAAATATTCCCTCCTCCCACTTTATTTATAATCTTTTTTAAATTAAATCTAAATCAATTAGTAAAATAATATAATTAAATACTCTGCCATTACCTTCTCATTCAATAAAATAAACGCACATTGATTAATTCATTCTTTGAGCCTGAATAATTCATTACAACTAATTAATTTGAACTGATAATATAAAAATAACAATAACTCATTCACACAAATGGACATCAAGATTTAGCAATACAAATAACAATGCCTCGAACACTGCAACTTACTCCTCCAAATGATTTATGAAAATGGTCGCTGGAATAAATTTGAAGACATTCATGTTATTGATTAATCCTATTATGACATTTACAATTAAGAAGCTTGGGATATTTTTATCTTCCAAAACTGTGGTCTCTCTGAATAGTAAAGCAAATTCAGAAGATGCAAGCTTGGTCATGAAGATATCAATGACTCTCCTTCTAATTTGGCTTCAGTTAATGAACTCTTCCATTACATCATAGACATGAAAAGAAACCTAGAAAGCATGTAGAGTCATCCTGACTGCTACTCCGAAGGCAGCTCTGATCATATCTTCTGAGATAAACAAGCTGACTGAACCCGATTCCTAACAAATTAATAAATATAATTAGATTTTGGGTAAATCTAAAAATAAGTTAAAAGTGAGGTTACTATTTAATTTCAAATCTATACTAGAATTATCAACCAAGAAACCAATAATAACCACTATGAATATAAAATATTATATTATATAAAATATAATATATAACATCACTACTTTCCTTTATTATAATTATATTATCAAAAAACTAAAAAATAAATTTAAGCATTTATTCTTTCATATTAAATGACTGTATTCTTTTAATGCCTATAATTTCATATTAATCCCTCAAACACATTAAAAAATAACTCTGCCATAAATTTTAATTTATTGATTTCTAATAATGCATGATCATTATCATCTATTCAATTTTTTTTATTATGAAATCTATTTATAAATTCAAATTATTATCAAATTCGTTTTAATTTTGTTAAACCCATATTTTTTTTTTGAATTTGAAGTTTTCAATTCGATGTACTTTTTAAAGAAATTTTAACTTTTTCATAAAACTAATAAAAACCCTAATAAGAATATAATATTTTATAACTTAATAATCATTCATTATTTTAGAATATATCATTACTTTTTCTTGAATATCAATAGAGATAAATATTTGTTTTTTGCTTGTTTTATAAAATGAAATACAATCTGATTCTTTGTCCTAATCAAAACAAAATGTTATATTTTGCTTTTAAAGTATTAAACTTATATTTTTTTTATTCAAAGTGTTAAAACCCAATTGTTTTTAGCATTACTTAAAGTCAATTTATTTTAATTTTTGAAGAATTAAAAAAATAATAAATATTTTAAATTCACTAAGATTAATTTTATTATTCAGATTCATAAATAAATCCACTCTTTTTAAAAACATTTATGATTTAATAATAATTATTTTAGAATTTGCTATCATTTTTTACTAACCTGAAATTCTATAATTTTTCTTAGTTTATGATAGTCTATATGAATGTAAAAGCAAATCAATTAAAGTCTCTATTTTTTGCTTTTAGTGTATTAAACGCATAATTTTTTTTTGAATACTAAGTATTAATTTCATTCTATTACTTAGTCTTATTTATATAAACTTTTTTAAAGAATTTAATGATAAAAATCCACGTTATTTTTTGCATTTTATGATTTAAAAATAATTATTCCACTATTTGACCTCTCTGTTTATATATTAAGAGTTATTTTATCATTTTTTCTTTACTTTGTTAAGAGATTTTTAAAATTTAGTTTACTTTTAATTCTATTTAGATAAATCTTGATCTTGAAAAATGTAATTCTACTTTCAACAAAAACAAATGAAATTTTAATATACACACTGCTTTTCTTTTTACTGATAAAGTATTTTATTCTAAAGGAAGTATTTAAACAAATAAGATAGATTAAAATGAGTTAAATTTTTAGTTGGAATAAGGATTGAAAAGAAACTTAAGATTGTTCTATATCTTAGATTTGTTAATTTATAAATTAATTAATTCTATGAGAAAGTAAGTATTTTTTTAGATTAAATTTACATCTTTTTAATTACTAAGGGAACTTAGGCTCAGTGAATTGATTGGTTGTTAAGAAGAATATATATTAATTTTTAATATCAAATATTATGTCTTATCATTTGAAAATCAAAGATTTATGACAAAATAATAATAATATCGCTTCTTATTTATTTATTTGCTTAAATTTTGAAATTAAGTTATGCAATAAATGCATATTATTACTTAAAACTAAAGATTCTATTTAAATAAAGCTCAAAAGCACTTGAAAATATCATTTATCTTATGAAATAATATATTTTACTTAAAATACTATTCTTAGATTGTTAATAGGTATTTTATTTGCATCCATAACATAAATCAGATTACTACTGATATATAAATAAATTTTTTGACTAAAATAGAACAAATTGTTTTAGACTAAAAAAATTAAAATATACAAAGGTCTTTTAAAAGTTAATTTACTGGATAAAGACAAAGGTTTTAGTTTTAACAAAAATATTAATTTTGAACGGAAATTTAGAAAAAGAAAATATGGAGAAAGATAGAAATTAACAATGAAAATGTTATGTAAGATTGAATAAATTTAGAAAGAAGAAAGGAAAGAAAAATAGAAATTTAGAAAATAAATAAGATATTATTGGTTGGTTAATTAATTAGAAAATTAGGTAATAATAAAATTGTCAATCTGAATTATTGCATAATATTATTTGTCTAAAATACTATTCTTTAAATAGAATTTCTTTGCTTTTTTGGGCTCTTTTAATTCTTTTATAAGTTAAATTTAAATGTCTATTTTTAGTCAAATTTTTACAGTTAATCTAATTAATATTGTATTGCTTTAACTGATAGAGATAATATATACTAGATTTTAGTATTTATATTCAAATAAACCAACTTGCTTTTCAAAGATATTTCTTTTGATGAGGATAAATTAATTGTGATAAAAATCAACCAATTTACTTTAATTTATATATACTACTACTTAAATAAAGCAAAATTTATTCCTTACTCCGATCAAAAAGTTAAAATTGTTCAAACAGATTTTGTTGTAATAAAAGAATTCTATTAATTTATTTTTTATCGTAAGGCTCACTATTAATTATTTCCAACTTAAATTTGTTTTCTTTAATCTAGCGAATAAATTTCTCATTTTTGTACCTTTTTTAATTTTTTGATGCTCACTGCACTACATTCCTTCACCTATCAAAAAACTAATCATCAAAAAATCAAGCCATATCAAAAATTTATGAATAATTAATATTGTAACACATTTAATCTAATTTTATCCAAAATACCTCTACAATTTCAAAAACAGTTTTAGCCAATTGTAAGTCAAAATTACCAAAAACATAAAATACCCTTCTCTTTAAAAAATAAAATTTATTTATTACATATTCCTTTATTTATTTTATCTTGATCTTTCTCTTAAAAAATAAAAAATTTTGTTGAAAAATAAATAATTTTTGTGTTTTTAATTTACTTGTATTGGAGTGAAAGAGTAAGTAGTAGATATTTTAAATTATTACTTTAATATTAAATATTACTTTTTTGTATTTGTATAAAAACCCCTTAATTGGGGAAACTCAATTTAAATTTTATTTAAACCATTCATATTTATTTATTTTATCTTGATCTTTCTCTTTAAAAATAATCAATTTTCTTAAACAATAAACTAATAATATTCAAATTAATTTTCTGAATAATTGTATTGGGCTTAAATAGTAGTATGTCTTTAGTATTTTAATATTAAATATTCCTATTTTGTATTGGTTAACAACCTTTTGTTTAGGAAAATAAGTTTTTTCAATTTAGAAATTATTTAATCTTTATTCATCTTATTTTGATATTTCTCAACAAAAATAATCAATTTTGTCAGAAATAATTAGATAATTTTTTTAAATTTTTTTCTTTTTTTAGGATTAAAGAATTATTTAGAATTTATTACTTTAATACAAATTATTAAAAAAATAAATTATTAATTCCAAAATCCTAAATTTTATTTTATTTTGCTCTTTCTTAATGAAAATAATCATTTTTATCAAGAAAAAAATATACTCTCTCTATATGTATCCTTTTGAATTTCTAAATACTAATCTTGTGATTAAAAAAATATTTATTTATCATTTTTCTCTTGAAATTATTTCAATAATGCTTCAAAAAAATTTTTGAATAAACAATTAATCCCTTTAATTTTTCAATAATAAGTCTTTTCAAAACATAAATTGAATCTAAAAATAGTTTCCAAAAAAATTAATATTCTGTTCAGCGCGTTGAGCTAAACCCTCACCTAATTTATTAGCACCAAGTAATCCAAATTAATTTTCTCTTTTTAAAATCAATATGTTAAAAATTAAATTTCAAAATTATTAATCAAGTTAACATTTTTTTTTAAATTCTTAGCTTCCTTGCATAGATGTTTCTAAGTGTGCGCAAACTAACATTTTTGAATGAATAAATTTTATTTAAAACTAAAAAATTTGGTTTCTTTCTGTAGAATGAGTTAAATTAAGCCATTTATGTTTTCAAATCATTTAATAAAAAAATAATTTTTATTTTAAATGAAAAAAATAGCTAATTTTAAAAATTTAATTATTTCAATGATTATTCAAAATAGAGGAATTAATCAAAGATAAATAAATTAATTAATTCACTATTTTGTCTGATATCTTCATTCTTGTTGAATTTTTTTCAACAATTAAAGTATTAAGTTTTTTTTTCATTTTATTTTATTTGTTTGGAATTGTTGAAGGAATTAAAAATTAATTCAAATACTTTTAATAAATAATATAAAAATCATTTTTTTACTCTTGCTTTTGTCTAATATCAATCACTATATTGAGTACAAAAAAGAATTTTTGTGTTAGAAGAAAGGAGCTTTTAAGAATCTAAGATGATCATGTATTCAGTAAATTATTTTGTTGAATATGAAATTTTATTCCAATTTAAATAAATTATTTATTCTTTTTGTTGAATTCAATTTTTTTATTTTGTTGTAAAGAAATAAATTTAAAATGCTATAAGTAATTCAAATTTAGTTACTAAATAATTAACAGAGAATATATTAAGGAGTTCAACATATTTTATTTAAACTTGTATTAGATACTACTGCTGGAGCTGTTTGGTAAGAAATAGATGTATTTGTAATATATCTTTTTTTATCCTGATCTTCAAGTATCATGCGTTGGAGATATAAGAATTTGGCATATTTAAAAATAGCAATTTTTTAGCTATGTACACAATTGTAAGAGTAAAACCAATCAGGTATAACATCAAGTAAGAATCTCTTGAGGTACTTATTTCTCTTGACGATTGATTGGTCGTACTTGGTGTGGATATAAATGTATTTCCCTCTACCATTAAGAGTTTCACCCATAACAACACCAATAAGTTATATACAAGAATATTGCAAATAGCTTTTTAGCTTATTAAAACATTGAATTTCTATTTGTTTCTTATATTCAAATTGACTTGCTGAAATCATCATTCTTACGCTAACATCAATCCTTTATTTTATATTCAATTATCATTAATTATTTTTTTCTTTTTAAACAAATCAATCAATTAGTAAAAATAAATAAATACCAGTTTGGCTCTTCTGATTATTGACCTAATTCTATGGCTTCTTTAATTGTAAGATAGGTTACTTCAGTATCAAGTCCTTTTACTTCTTCAAACTATGAGTAGCTAACAAATAATTTCTTTGTAATAGCATGTTTTTACAACACCTAAATAAATATTTCAAATTAAAAAAAGTTAGCTAAATAAAAGTTATTAACAAAATGAATTAATTCTATTTTTATAAATGAGAAAAATAACTTAATGACTAATTACTGTTTTGATAATGGGAATAATGCTAGATTAGTTATGGTCAGTTGGATTGTATTGTCTGAAAATAGCTTCATATAACTATACTGCTTCATGCTTTGTGTAGAGCCTAGTCTTTTGAGTTTAGGAGAAGCAAATATTTTTATATTTTAACCAGTGATCCCAAATCTTTCTTACATAAGCTTCAGAGATGTTTCTATCAGTCATTTCTTTGATATGATCTACAATATATTTAACAGCATAATTCTATGATCTGATAGCAATAATAGCACCGCTTATGAATTTATCTTATTTATAAGTCTCCTCTACAATAGAGCTTTGATTATTTTTTTTAATCTCATTTTTTTAAATATTGTCTAAATTAACTGCTTGTATTTTATAAGGATTTTAAGCTTAATTATTTGACTTATTAGGATTAAAATGTATTTCTTCGGTTTCTATGGTATCTGGATTATTTTCTTCTGAGCTATTAGTTTTATTCTATAAATCACTTTTATCTTTAAGTATTATTTTAGATTCAGCATATTATTCATTATCATCTTCACCAGCTTCAAAATTACTATTTGTAACTTGATATTTTTTTGAATGAGATTTCATTTTAATTGCGAAGAACTGTTTTTTTAGGGATGTATGGCTAATTTAACCTATTGAATTAATAAGTAGAGAGTAGATATTATTTCTAAAAAGATCTTCAAAATTACTTAAAATATTCAATGGAAATTTGCTTGGTTGCTTGATTAAAGATTTTGTTTTTTTATTTGAGGAGGAGGTAATAAATAATATATGGACTAATGATATGGATGATCAAAAGAAAGATTGGAATGGGTAATCAAAGGAGGTATCAAATAGGGTTAAAGGAGGTATTAAAACAAATTTTGTGTTCAGTTTGAGCTCTTAGTTGAGTAGGGTTGGTTCTTTTATGATAATTTTTCTTTTTTGAAAGGGTTGATTAATTTTTATTAGGATTAATTAATAATAATTAATTTTGTTTTAATTTTCTAGGTTTAATTAGGAGGAGGCTTGGGTTATTATCAATTTTTACTTAAAATTAAATATTTTTTGGATTTGCTCGCCTATTTGTTGATTTTATATGGAGGGTGAAGCAAATAAATTACTATTAATTTTATCAAAGAAATTTAATTGAGGTAAATTAATAATTTGGTGTTAAAAAATATTTATATGTAGTGTGTAATTAATAGGATTCCAATTATTTTATTAGAAAAAATAAAAATTTATTTTTTAATTAAAATTTTATCAAAATTCAACAAATTTTTTGTTTGAAAATAAAACTTTTTGATTTAATTATAATTAGGCTCAAATATGAGCTTGAGAAATTATTTAGAGTTTTTAGCTGATTTAAAACAATAATAAATAAAAGAACATTATTTTTGTAATGATTAAAGATCATAAGAGAAAAACTACTTTCTATAAATAAATATTTCTTAGATTTGTATTGCCATATCAATAATCTACTACAAACATAAAAAATATTATCTAATTAAATTAAAATCTTTTCGTTTAATTTGTGTGTTTTTGAAATGAATATAATTTTCTTAAAAGTTTGAATATTAGAAAAATGATAAATAAAACTAAATAACAATTGCTTTAATTTAAAGATATCAATGTATTTTTAACTCTATTTAAGAGTAAATTAAAAATAACTTACTTGCCAACTCTAGTAGATTTTAATTTTTTTATGCTTTTATCAACTTTCATTTTTTTAATTTAAATATGAAAATCCTTTAAAATCTCTTATTTAAAAGCTTTTTATCATTATTGTTAAATTTTAAAAACTCTTTTTTAGCCTTGTTTTTCATTTTTAAATGTTTTACATGCAAATTGGAAATAAAAGGAAAATAATAAAAATAGTTCAGTCAGTACTTTTGTTGATAAAATCTCTTAAACATTTATTTTAAGAATTTCTAAAGATGTTATTAGGATTAATACAAATTATAAAATAAATATAAAAATTGATTTATTTTTTTAGTTTTTAATTTTAAATTTTAAAATATTTTCTTAAAAAGCTTTGCAGAAGATGTTAGATATCTCAAAAAATCCTTTATTTTTTGCTAGTAATTTAAATGTTATGAATAAAGTTTTGAAATTTATTACTATTTTTAATTAGAAAAATTAAATTTATATTTGCCGGTTTTTAAATTAAAAATATAAATGTTTATCTTAAAATTTAAGATTGGTAAGAATAGAAAAAATACTTCAACAAATCTTTAGTTTTTTTTTGGTTAAATATTCATTGTTGCTCTTAATTAAACTTTTAAATAATTGATCAAAATAAACTAAATTAAATAGTTAATTTTTTATCAAAAAATAGAAAATATTTTTCTTAGTTTGGTGATTATAGAACAAATAAAACATATTCAAAAAAATCTTTTTATTTTTTAAATGTTTTTTTTCAATAATTAATTTGGCATAATTTATGGTAATTATTCAATATGGAAAATTAACCAATCTAATCAGTAAGAATTTTAATTAATTTATTTATACAAGAATAAGATATTCAATACTTTTTGAACTATTTGAATATTTATGTTAAACAGAAAATATTCAAGAATATTTCATTTTAAGTTGATTATTTTCAAAATAACTAAATGGTAAAGAGAAATAGTAATTCTATTTCGCGAATTAATAGATTAATTTAATCAAAATATTTTAAGAGTTTCTTTAAGTTGATAATAATACAAAGTACTTTAGATGTACTTTCATCTTTATTTTTATAGAAAATTAATGGTAGAAATTACAAAAAGCAAAAAGATCAGCTTCCATTTTTAATTTTATTTAAAGTTTTCGTTAATTTATTTTAGTTTTTTGGAAAAGGGATTTTTAAATTTAGAAAAACGATAACTTAATTTGATTTAACATTAAAGTAATTTTAAGAATTAGTTTAAGGAATTCTAAGAATAAGTAGGAGATATAGTAGAATAGATTATTTTATCTTTTTTTGAGATGTTTATGTTTGATAGTTATTTGATGGAATACTATGCATTAATAAAAGCATTGACTATGAATTAATTAGTAAATATAATATTAAGCTTTGAAATAGAGCAGTTTTAGTAAATAAACATATTAATTTATCAAAAGATTGATAAGAAATAACAAGCAACTTATTTATTTATTTGTTTAGAAATTTAAGCATTTATTAGTTGACTCCACTGATTAGTAATTTTAATATAAATGAACATTGACCTGAGGCAATCAATTTAGCAAGATAAGCAAAAAATGAAAGATGTCAGCAAAAGACATCAAATGTGGTTAGGAGGTTTTTTAACAGAAACTAATTGGATTTCCACTGACAAAAATAATATAATGGAATCACCTAACAAAACAGCTAAAAGTGAATAAAAAATTGGGATGGCATCAGCCTTAAGTCCAATGGCTACTTTTCATTCAAATAAATTTATTCCATTTATTCATGAGCGAGATAGCGTAGGCAGATTGATTAGAGTAAGCATTTTTACTGACTGACAATTAATTATCTACAAATAAATGAATAGCAAGTTGTTACAAAAATTGCAACAAAAATGAATCAATAAATTGAAAAACAGAAGAATTTTTAATGAAAAATAGGGATTTCAAATCTAAAAATAACAATTTAATAAATAAATAGGAAGAGAACCCAGACTAAGATAATGAAAATGAACAAGATCTTGACAGTTAATCAAGAAAAAATAGCAAGCATTATTCTACTGAAAATAGATTAGATAAGTCTAATTTGTTTTCATAAAAGAATTTACAGGTAGCATCAAGAACATAAAGTTTAAATCATCTTCTTTTCGATACAATTATTATGCCAGGTTCTAATGGAAATAGTAATTCTTTTGTTAAAACTTAAATAAATTCTATCCATTTAAATGAAATAATATTAAATAAATGCTTTATTAATTTCTAGCATCAAGTTATTCTAAAATATTCACTTTAATTAAAAGAAAAAAAGTAATAAGTTATAATGGAAGATAAAAGAACATATTAAAGATCTAACTATGTAGAGCTCAATAAAACAGGTGATGATAATTAATAACCATCAAAGCCTAAATCTATCAATTACTAAGAGTTCAAAATCAAGACAATATAACCGAATAAACTAAGAGAAACATAAAGTTAATTCTCCCCTTCTAAAGAGGGTAGCACAAAGCCTAGTTCTTAGTAATCTCATATTAGAGGAACATCAGGAACAGTTAAATAGCCTCGTTTAGGTTTCAATGATTAATACCATGTAATTTTATTTCAAAATTCCTAAAAAGACTTATTTCAAATCAGTTTCATCAAATTAAATCTCAAGTGATTTCCTTTAAAAAACGATAATGCTTTGTAAAAAATAAGATATTGTCTTATTATTTAACTGAAATAATCTTCAAAAGAAAGCAAATTCAATAAAAAATAACAACATCAAATTATCATTTCAAACTAAAATAATTAGTGTATTTGTAAATCAACCAAAACTAAATTATTCTACTATGGAGAGTAAATTCATTTCTTTGTCTTTTGGCAGCTGCTTTTTATTTAAAAGACTTTATGATGCATTTAAAAAAATAAGAATTATCCCAAAATGTAACTTAAATTTATTTCCAGAAGAAAGCTAAGACTACTACTAAAAATAACGAGATAAAATTATCAATCATCTATGAAAAAAATAATTAAATTAATCAACCAAAAAAACTGAATTAATTGTATTGAAAATGAAGAAATAATTGATTAAATTATTTTTTAACAAATTTTTCTCTTTATTTTTAATATAGATTTTGAATTCAACATATTATGCCTTTTTAGGGAATACTAATTTAATATTTGTATTCGATTTAAAGCTGAAAATAAAATAATTAGAATATATTGATGAAATTATAAATCAAAATAATTAAATAGAACATTTTTTACAAGAATAGCCAGGTTTTATATTTATTTTTAATAAAAATAGGAAAGTAAGGTGCCTTCAATAGGATATTACAATGTGAGTCATAATTTAATAGAACCAAGAGTACATGGCATATTTATAAAAGGAAAAGATAAAAATTTTAATAAGATACGTCCATATAACTTTGAAGGTAATCCTCATTTAATGAATTTCAGACAAACAGATAAGTATGTTTCTACACCAGATTTCTAAAAATCTCTTGCTAGAAGCTAAACTAATTATAAATGGGCTCCCGAAATATATCAAGAAGAAATAAACAAACTTAAAGAATCTTAAAAAGGATTTAAGTTAGATAATAAACAACTTGAATCAGATTACTAATTCTATATAAAAATGCAAAAAAAATATCCGTTAAAATAATTATGTAACTTTTATTTAAAAATTAAAATTAATTCTATTTATTAATTTCATTTTTTATTTTAGAATTTACAGAAGAAATGCCAAAAACAAAGTTTCATTAGCCTCCCAACAAGCAAGAAATTAAAGAACATACCAAAAATATTCTGTATTCATTTTTTAAATTTATTTAATCTAATCTTATTTTTTATATTAAAAGAAAAAAATTCGGATTCGATATAGCCAGTAAAAAGTTCTCCTTTTTTAGGGAAAAATACACAATTAATTTATGAGTAATTAACTACTTCTCCTGCTTCTAATTTATATTTATTTTTAGTCAATCAATCTATCATCAACAAGTTTCTCAAAAATATTTTCAATCTTTTTTACAATCTAAATTATTTAACCAAAGTATGAAAAAAGCAGTAATATTTCTATTATCTTTAATCTTAATAAATATTTATTAGCTTAATATTCTCTATCTAAAATTGTCTTTAATTTTCATATTTTTATATTTCATTTCATTTTTTGTAAACCTTATTATGTAAACACACTATTACAGGTAAAATTAAAAGATTGTCTTTGATAGCTTATCTTTTTGTTTTTAATCATTTATTAAATAATAAGATATTATGTTTTTTCATATAAAGTTGGTCAATTTGAATTAGAAATATTTAAAAAATTAAAAAAGTGTAAATGTATTGATCAATAAAGTTTATAGATTAAAAATAATATGGAGAATAATAAATAAGCAAATAAATAAATACATGGAAATTTTTGAAAAAATAAACTATTAATTAACTGCACAGTTACCAGAAGCAATAATAAAAAAGATTTTTCTAAAAATTTTTTTATGTGATGTCTATTTCTGAGTTAATTATTTTATTTATCTACTTATTCTTATGTATGTGTTAATTGTTCTTTTCATATTTCAAAAAAAACAAATGAGGTTAAGATGATTTTATGAATTAGTTATTAATGGCTTTAAATGAGAAATAGCTTTATCTATGATTGGACTGCATGCATCAAACAAGGCTTTTTAGCTACTTTTCAAAGAATTTAATATTTTTTTAAATGTTTGTTTGCTCATCAATGCATATATGGAGCATATTACGATAATTTTTATTTTAAACATAAATCAAATCATCGTGTGAATCAAGATTTATAATTTCATCTTTTTTATTTGGATGCAAGAGCAAATTCATATCTAATGTATTTATTCTAGCTTTTTAGTATTTTTCAAGCTCTCTCTACAATGTTTCTATCATAAATTTGCAAATTACCATTTCATTCTCAGTACTAATCTAATTGTCAAAATCTTTATATCTATAAGAACCTATTTCAGGGTTGCTCAATAAATCATCATTCTTTAAAAAGTATATTCTTAAACTTCTAAGCAAATTTTTATTGATTCTGTTCTAAAACAAAATAAATCTATTGTTTAAAAAAATATTTTTAATTATTTTTCAAAGCTACTAAAATAATAATTCTAATTATATATTAGTATAATATAATATATCATTAATAAAATGAACGAATTCAATTAATAAAAACTCAATATTTCTAAATATTATCATTATTATTAAACGTTTCATTAATTTTTCAGTCTGTTATTTGTTATTATTTAATTGATATTTTCCATTTGATTATTTAAATTAAGGTTTACGAGTATTATTTTTAATTACTAATTTAGTTTAATAAAGAAATATTTTTATTTTGTTAATTGACTTAGTTATTTCTTCTTACTGGAATTTATTTTATCAATTCAAATATTGTTAACTGCCATTGATTTTTTGTTTACTCATTTAGTAAAAATGCTAAAAAAATGTAAATATTTTACCTATCAAGTGAGAAATCTTCTTGGGTTTTGAAGATTTTTTGTTTAAATTCAAATAATTGTGATGTGTATTCAAGATAATCGTCAAAATTTAAAGACAAAGAGAGTTCATTATGAGGATTTTATTGATTAACAAAGCCATAACGCATTAAATAATCCATATTATTCATATTTCCATAATTAACAGTTAGTTCTTCTCCTTATTTAATATCTTTAGTTGCTTTAACTACAACAAAACTCTCAGTTTCATGTTGATAGTATGTTCCTGATAATTTACAATTAGGATCAAAAGAATGATTTATCCAATCTACTACTGGAGACATAATAACTACAGAATTTATATCAAAAAATTTAGGTTGTTCTGGACAGAAATTTAAATTTCTGCTTCTAACTATAGACATCATTTCAACAAATTTATTTAAGTTAAATCCAAACATTCTATTTTAGTGTAAATCTTCACTCATAGTAACAAATTAAGACTAAGTTGAGCTAATAATACTAGCTAAATTAGATGAATAAATGCCTATTTATAATAATAAACTTTTAATTAATTCATATTAAATCAATAAATCTAATCTCAATAATCTTCTTTATTTTAAAATAGGTTTTCTTTAAATTACTAAAGCTTTTGATTGAAATATTTTAATTAAATTAATTTTTAATATCTATTAACTTTATCTTTCTTTCAGAGCTATTTTTCTTATTCAATCATTCAATAAATTGCTTCATAATAGTACATGCATAATTTCTTTAATAAATTATTTTTTAATACTTTATGATAAACCTTGAGAATTAACAATTAATTAATTAATTACTTTATTTCCATTTCTCTATTTTTATTTTTTATTAACTAATTAATATTTTTCTTTCTAGAGCTATTCAGCTAGTAAAAATAATACTCATTTTTATATTGATTTTTTCTATTTGAATTTTGTCAACACCTATCTTCCATCAGATCTTCACATATATCAAAATTACAGTAAACAAGAGTAGTTTTATCTGATCTATTAGTAACATTGCTTTCATTCATTTAAACTTAACTAAAACCTCAGTGATGATTCAAAAATATTTATTTGACCATTTAATTTTATAATTATGATTCAAATATTAAATGATAGGTTGTTTTGATTTCTTATTGCTGCTTTTTATTAATTTAGTTAATGATTTTATAGAAATTTTTTTAAAATTAACTATTAAATTTGTAGAAAATCATTTTTTAAAGATTTACTTATCTATTTTTTTTAGAATTGTTTTATTTTTAACAATATTAATTAATGCTTTAAGATTTACTTGGTGGGTTGATAGAATGATTGCTTGAATATTCTTTATAAGAAGATTTAAAGATCTTTGAAAATAACAGAAGATATGCAGATTTGATTTTAAAAAGATTAGTTTACCTTTGATAGTATTTTTATCCCAAAAGAGAGGGTTTTTTGTAGTGGTTTGATTGTTGAAGTTTTCTAAAAGTGTATTGGCAAAGGGGTACATTTTCATTTAATCACCTGTGCTATGGGCAAACATTTAACAGATAATTTTTAAGATGTTTTATGTGTAGTAGAGCTATGTTAAATTCTTTTCATAATATTTAGATGCAATTTTGCTGACAGTCTTATTGATTTCAAATGACTTAATTCTATCGCAATCAATAAGCTCAAGACCAGTAATGCAATTTTCTGTTGAAACCAAAAATATTTCTTCATTTGCATTAATATTTTATGTGGCTCTCAAGCCAAATCCTTTATCTACTTAGAATTATTCATCATAAATTTTATCTAATTCTATTGCCTTATGCATACGGAGCTTAAAATACCCATCTTTAGTAAGCCATTCTAATAATCGCTTAGTTTGAGGGTATTTTTATACAGATTAACTTACAAATTCTTTGCCTATCCTTTACATTCTTTGAATAATCTATGTTTATAATATATTTCAATACTTTCTAAGTCTTTATAATTTACTTAATACCTACCTATCAATCTATCTATACTTCTTATTTTCTTGATAAGTAATTTATCACAAAGATATTCAATAAAAAATAACACCTATGCATCAATATATATAATAAAATTCTCATGTCTAATATACATATCATTTAATATCTTATTCATTCATTCATAAATTATCAAGCAAACAAATATATGAACTTTAAAGATAATACTGAGAATATTCCTTCTTTTTATTCATTTCTAATTAAAAATATAATAAAGGCTTAAAGTACCTGATTAGTTTTCATACTGTTTTCTTTAAAAAATGTAAATATTTTATTTTTAGATAAATTTTAATCTATTTTTTAGTTGATTCTCCTTGGATCTTGGAAAAAAGAGATTGTAAAATTCAATTTTATTTTCAATCTAGCCAATAAATTTTTTAGTTAAAATTCTCATCAAAAAAGAAAATTCTTTGTTATAACTTTAAAAGCTCTTTAACTTTAAATAAATATAAATTTATATTTAATGAGTTTTGGATTGATGACCTTTTTACTTAAATAATTTATTATATTCTTATTAATTTTTTAAAAAAACTGAACATTAAAAAAAATTATTTGTTTAAATTTACTTATGATAATTAATTCCTTAAAATATAACCCTATATTTACTTAATTCTAAACTATTTCAAAAAATATTTAAAAAAAGCAATCAATAAAATTTTTTTGAG
This sequence comes from Tetrahymena elliotti 4EA, assembly GCA_000231825.2. Classification (NCBI taxonomy): domain Eukaryota; phylum Ciliophora; class Oligohymenophorea; order Hymenostomatida; family Tetrahymenidae; genus Tetrahymena; species Tetrahymena elliotti. Next base: position 1,197,757 of record JH720315.1, on the reverse strand, counting down.
CTTTTTTTAAAAATAAACATTTCAACGATAACAAAAATGAAAATGAAAAATTTAAAAGAATTTCTGAAGTCAGAAAAATAATAATAAATGAAATTATAAAATAATTAATCTATGTTTGTAATTTAAAGGATAAACAGATAGATATAAAAATAGATATAAAAGCTTTAAAATTTTTGAAATTACTTCAAGACCATATAAATAATCTCAGATGTTTCATTTGAGTTAATTTTGGATTAAAATTATTCTAATAGCTATTTCTATTTATAGTCTTTATTATAAAAAGTAATTAATAAATGTAAACAAAAGAGTTGTTCGAAATATCAATACAAATTGATTTAAAGTTTAATGAAATGAATTATAAAATTGAATTTAGTTTAAATACTATTATATTTACTTTAAAATTCTAAGTATGGTAGATAATAAATAAATAGATTAAAAGCTTTATTATTTTAAAAAAATAAATGTATCTTTTATTAAAAAGAGGATATTATTCAAAAAATGTTAATTTATTTAAATTTTGCAAGGAAGTTGTTGTCTTGTTAATGAAACAAAATACGAACATAAAAAACTTTTTGTAATTTCAGGTTTTGATTTCAGAATCAAACTGTAATATGAAAAGGAATTATAATAATCAATTAATTTGTTTTTTTTGTTAGTTATTTAGCTAAATACCGATTGAGTAGTAGATGAGTGTGTTTATTGATTAATTTACTTGATAAAAACCAAGTGATAATAAGCTAAGTAAGAATTTTTAAATTTTTGATTGATTTTTTGAGTGAATTAGTAAAGTATTCAAAGGTATTTATTATAAGTTATACTAACAAAATAAATATGAATGTAAATGAATATTTTATTTTACATATTTAATATATGCGTAAAAAGTTGGGGGAAATTAGCATCTACTTAAATTAAAAAGAAAGTTTGTGATTATAAATAAAATAGGGGTTGATATGCCAACGTTAACTCCTCTATTGTATCAATATTATTTATATAATTTTGTTATTCTATTTTTTTCAATTAGCTACACTATTTAAACCAATATCTTTCTTAATAACTACCTTCGAAAATGATCTGAAGTTTTCAAAGAATTTTTAGTTTTAAGTTTTAGTTTTTACAATAATATCTATTACAAAATAAGCTTCAGGGTAATTAGAAATATAAAAGCACTCAATTATTAAAAATATTTACCATTTGTTTTCTTTTTTTGTAGACCTATCAAAAGCACATCAAAATAAACAGCGGATTTAAATTTTTAAATATAAAATCCAGAAAAGCAGGATTTTTTATTGAATTTTTTAGGAAAAAAAGAGGGAAAGTAATTCAATGAAAGGGTAGATAAATTTTAGTGAGAAATGATAGAAATTATTTAGAAAAAATAAGGGGAAAGTGGCATTTTTATAGAAAATTGAATAGGGTTGATAGATTAATTTTTGTTTTAGGTTTAAATATAAAAAAATAGGAGCTTTTGGCTGACTGAATGAAATATTAATTAAAAATAAACAGTGTTTTAAATCTTGTTTATTTGTTTTTTATATTTGAAGGAAAGTTATTTTGAATTAAGTTTTAAGGTTTGGGTTAATTGTTTGAAGTATTTTAATAATTAAATTTTCTCTATACTATGATAATTGGGAATGATATTCGTTAAAGGGATAAATAAATGCATGATTTAAATTAATAAACAATAAATATTCAGAGATCCATCAGAAAGCACATAACTTTTGAAAGAATACTAAAAATGTAATAAACAGGTGAATCTTAAAAATACAATACTTGAAGCTTTAAGATAGATTGATGTATGAAAGCTGGCATAAAAAGAAAAAAATTTGTGAAAATTGAGTCGAAGTTTAATTAAAAAAGAAAAAGAAATGGGGAAAAAGACATAAATTGATTGAATGAATGAATGAATAAATAAATAATGAGTTGCTGGCTGGCTGGTGCAATTTATTAGAAATTAAAGAAAATCTTATTTTGAATTATAAAAATCACACTAAAATTTATTATTTTCTCAACCCAAAAAATTTTTTAATTTTAGAAGAAGATTTGATTAATTTTATTGGAAGTAAACAAAGCAAATAAATTTATAATAATAATTATTATAAATTGGTTTATCAATCAATCTATCATCAATCAATAGATTTATAAATAAATAAATTAATTCTTGCTTTCTTTCAACATCTAAAATCTTTTGTCGTAGTTTTAATAATTTGTTGATTTCTAATGTATTTCTCACATTGAATTTTCTTTTTCAAAGCTGAGATATTAATAGCTTTCCAAAAATAGTCAAGTTATCTCTTTCAAGTGTATTTAAACAAAGGAGTTTTAATTTAGGTATTTAAGAAATGATTGTTTTGGTGGTGATGTTGAATAATTTATTTGTGTTTTTTTTTTGGTATATAAGGGCATTTATTTACTTTTTTTGCATCTTTTTTAAGTAACTTTTAAAAATAGACAAATTTTAAAGCTAATAAAACAGGTTGATTTACATAAATAATATTTAGCTCATCATTTACTAGTAATTTAGTGAATAAATTTTTATTTTGAAGAAAAAAGGCAATCAGAAAAATAACTGGAAAAATAGAAGTGAATTCATTGCTTTATTGTTACAAGTTGAAACTTTTTTAATAATTAAGTTGAAGTATTTGTTTTGAAGAATATTTGAATTATTTAGTTAGTTAGTCGTAGCTCCTATTTTGAGCTAAGTAAACAAATAAAAGTGTTGCTTTTTTTTGCTTAAAATTTTGTGAGATTTGTATAATAAATAGTGTGTTATAAAATAAAAAAAAGAAATGATGAATAAGTGTAATATTTGTTTATAAATATTATTAATCAAAAAAAGGGCAAAGACAGCTAGCTTTATCAAAAAAAAGAATAAGAAAAAAAAAAGAAGCGAAATTATTAATCAATTGATCAACATTCAGTTTTGATCAATCATAAAATATCAATCGAAATTGCTTTTTAATTTTTAAAAAGAGATTTTTAGTATTGTTGTAGCTACTCAATTAATTAATTTATTATTTAATTAATCGCTCATAATTACATAGAAAAATAGATACACACTCAAAAAAAGATAAACGAATCAAAAGAGCTACTAAACTAAAACAATTTTATAACAAACAGAAGCGAAACCTGGCTTACAAAGATTTTAGCTCACTATTACATCACTTATTGATTATAAACTTTTGTTATTTTGATCAATAATACAAATAGGGGAAATAGACAGAAAAGTTATTAAAAACACACTAAAATCAAAAGAATACAAACAGAAATAGGAATATAATAAAGATTGCTCACTCTTTTTGTTTATTTATTAGACATACAAAAAATAAATAAAAAAAGCAAAGAAACAATCAAATCAATAAATAAATAAAGAAGCAAATAGAAAGAAGGAAAGAGAAAGAGTCTTAAAAGGATTAGTATTGTATTAAATCTTACATACTTAAATAGTTTTTGATAAGTAATCAATCTAGTTTATCGATTGATTAATTTATAAATAATATAATTAAGAAATAATTAAATAAACAAAAAAACAAATTATATCTAATTAGATAATAACAGATATTCGCTATCAAAACAAACTATAGACTCTATCAAACAAACAAACAATTAAATAAACAAAGAAAGAAAGAAACAATTCTATTAACAAAATCAAATAAACCGTTTATCAACAAGTCATTGAATAAATCATTTTACTTATTTGCTAATCAACAAAATTTCTTTGTAAAACTTGCTAAGCTTCATAATAGGTGAAAATAGTTCATTGAAATAGTAGGAAAAATGATAGAAAGTCGCAATTAGTATAGCAACCATTTGTAGTCTCACTAAGGTTTTCGCAGACAAAATGTTTACTAAGGATTTATGAGTAAGGATGTTTAAGTCTATCAAGACAACAGCTAATAATCTTAATTGTTTGAGCAAATGAAGATTCCTCTTAACGATGATTAAATTATGATTCCTGATTGGCTTGACATTATCTACCATGAATACGGCATTCCTTTGAAGCAAGCTTAATATCTTAATATATGGGATCCAGTATAAGGCCACTACATCGACATAACTCGTCTTCGCTAGATTTCATCTTCAAATTTCAAGGAAGCCCAACCAATTTACTTGAGATATCAGCCCAACTAGGAGCATGCAGTGCCTCCTCATGCTAACTACTAATCCATGATCGAAGAAAATATGCCTTATTATTACCAAACTGAAAATCCTTTGTATTAAAATAATAACTTATTCAATAACTCCTTGTAATAATCATCTTCTATGCAAAATACAAATAACTGGAACTACTCAACATAGAATGGAACTTCTTTATAAACACAAGCTAATTTCTCTCAAGATGGAGTTTCCTGGAATGCTAAATTTGGTGTCAAAACTCAAAGCAGTTAGAGCTACTAGCGCACAAACTCTGATGCTGGTTCAAACACCTCAACAACTTCAGCTAGTAACTCCAGTATTAGACCTAAAAGATAGTCTATGGCCACTGAATCAAGCAACAGTAAAAACAGCTTAATAAATAACACCTTTTTAAGTAATAGCGGCAACAACACATTAGCCAAAAACGAAAAAACAACAAATATAGAAACCCTACACAACCCAAGAAGATTGATCGATCAATTAAAGCAAGAAGCAAATTCATCATCTCCAATCGAACAAGATGAAAATGTGATGAAAAATTTAAAAATGGAAGATTAAGGAAGTTCCTTTGCTTCTACTATAAATAATGGTATAAGTGGTGGGTATGGCAGCAAATCCATCCAGTTGAACTTAAAGAAGGAATATACTCATGAATCTTCTGACAACATGCAAGCTAGTGGGGAATTAAACGGAAATTAGAATGGCCTCAGCAATAACTCTACTTGCTTAAATAAATAGTCTAATGGAAAGAACAAACATAAAGATTCTGATTAATTTTCATAAAAAGATATCTGCTCCACCCCCTCACAAAATGAATCACAATCAAGTAAATTCATTATTCTATTATAAATTTTATTCAAATCACACAAAGTCTAGCTACTCATACTTACATAAATATAAGTTTGCATGTATGATTGCTTGCATTTCAAGCATTCAATTATAGGCATTTATTTTTTCTGCCTTATTGTTTGCAAATTAACTCTCTTTTTAAAGAAGCAATCAATCAATAAATCAATAATGAAATGAATGATAATTAGCAAATAAATAAATTAATTACCTAATTAAATCAAAAAAAAACAATTAATATCTCAAACTTTTATTAGAAATATTAACTCACCTTCAAAAATCTTTAAAAAATTCTAAATTTTATTTGATATTTTCTTCAAATCTTATTTCTTCATCTCCTTTATAAGCCTTCTTTCTTTATTTATTTGCTACATTCTTCTCTGAGTCAATATATCCATGAGACATCAATATCCGAATAAATACTCTTAAATCCCATCTAAATTTTATAATTTTAAATGATCGATTTTTCTTAATCCGTTTTGCAAATCTCAATCCCACCAAATCACTCATTGATTGATTAATTAGTTCTTTATTTTACCATTGGCGGAATTTTTAAACGCAGTAGTCTAATGGAAGAATTAGTTAGAGATGTATGCATAAAAAATGATTTATAGAACAAATACTATCAAATTAATTGGCAAAACCTAAATACTTCCTATACAAAAACAAGCTTATTTAGCATTTGCTTACACCAAATGAAATAGTTAAAACAAGAAACAAGTAAAAAATAGCTTGCTTATTATAGAAAGCGAATGAAAAAGGAAATATTTAGGTTAAAAATAGACTTTTATAGGTTATTCAAATAGTGGAATGTGATAAAATACCAGTAAAAAACTATTTTTGTCATGACAAATTTAAAATAATATATTTGATCACTTTGACTGATTGATTAATAGATAGATAGATAGTTCTTTTGTTTGCTTGTTTGATTGTTTTGATGAAGGAAATTGGATTATTTTGAAATATTCTTAAAATCGCATATTACGTCAAAACAAACTCAAAAGCAAATTATTAATGCGAGTTCAATTTTTCACCAAATTTTTGAAGATTTTATGGGTGGGAAAAGAAAATAGATTAAAAATAAAATTCAATTATTGAATGAAGCAACTAAAGAAAGAAAAAAAGAGCACAAACAAGAAGAAAGAAAATACAACAAAAACAAAGTTATTCTTATTATATAAATTATAAATCCAAACATAATTTTTACTTAATTATAAGCCACTCCTTAATTTTCTTTTCCTTTTTCCTTTTTGCTCATTTATTATTAAATATTTAAATTTTGCTGAATACTTTACCCAAAACAGCAAATTATTTTTGAGCCCACTTGTAAGCAAGCAAACCAACAATTGAATGAATAAATAATCAATGATTGAAAAATCCAAAAATTTTTTTTTAAATTGAACAAACGCAACATCAAGATTTTGTTTTTTAATGAAACTATTTAAAAAGCCATAAATCACAAAAATTTTATTTTACTGTTCAATAGATGCAAATTAATTTTTTCAACTACGATTTAAAATCCACTCAATTATTATTTTGTTCTACAGTTGATACAGAAATAAATTAGAAAGATTTACTCCAAATAACAACAATTATTATAACATTTTATATTAGCAAGCTTAAGTTTCTTTCAAGAAAAGCAGAAAGGCAAATTATTTTTAATAGATTTAATTAATCCCCATTTATAGTAATAATCAGAAACTGTAATCCTATAATAGACACAGAAAGGAGCAGCTGGCAAATAAATAATAATAATTATTATTATATTCACATGAACTATAAATAATATTAGGCTATTGCACAAATTTTGCACACATAACCTAAGATTTATTTAAATTTCTGAGAAAATCTAAACAAAAATACAATCAAACAAATATTTTTCTATTTCAATTTTATATAAAGCCTTATCATTTTGTAATAAAGAAGGGAATAGATAATGCTTTTAAAAACCCATAGCATATCTCAAACAAACAAAACTCCAAAAATGCAGATAGATAATCAAATATATTTTTAGTAAAAGTGGAAGATATTTTATGAGAGAAATTATTTAGCTGTGATATTTTTCTATTTAAAATTTTTTATGGAGTGCATTTGACAAACAAAATTTTTGTCATTCTCAGCTTTTCAAATTTTTCCCTAGGAGAGTTTACTCTAAAAAACCCAAAACAAATCAAATTTTTAAATTATAATGTGTTAAATCACTAATAAATAATAGCTTTAATCATACAAAAAGTTAGTTTTTATTATAACAAGAAGAAAAAGTTAAATATTTAGGTTAAAAGGCGAGTATAATTATTAATAAAATAAATAACTCAAAAAAGAATATTTAGTTAAGTTATTGTTTATTTGATCAAAAGCTTAACTTGTATTAATTTTTAGCGCGTAATTTGATTGAAAGTAATATTCTAATAAAAAAATCAGCTGAGTTAATAGAAATATAAACTACTTTAAAAAAATGAAAAGCAGTATTTACTTTTTAGAATTGATCATAAACCTGCTCCAAAAATTCTTTATAATTTTTCTTTTCTTTTGAGTGAATTTCCACTTTTTTTTGTTTTTTTGAATTGAAAACTCTACATATCTTTATTTTTGAAATATGACAAAAATGTTTAGCTAATTGCTAAAATATAATTTTTATACCTAATACAATTGAAATTGATACAAGTTTATTTGTTATCATTAAATTGATTTAATCAATCACATTTTTTTGGTGAGTTGTTAATTTGTCAATTTAGAGCAAAATAAAAAAAATCTTAATTTTTAATTAACTTTGATATTAAGTGATCAATCAATACTGAGTGAGTAAATTACTTTTTCCTATTAATGAATGAATAATTTTAAGAGAATTTTCTCATCAATATTAATTTAAAAAGAGAGCATTAACAAAAATTGAATTATTGATAGACTTTGTGAAAATTTACTCTATTTTTGATATTATCTAATCAATTTATCTAAAATTCTTTTATCAATCAGTTCAAAACTTAATATTATTTTTAATAATCTTCTAGAAAATCACAAGCATATTCCACGCGAGAAGAGAGTTAAAGAAAGATAAATCAGTTACGTCAAGGGTAAAGTTGATGAATGGCGTAATCTTTATGACAATGGCTTCACTAACGCTAGAGGTGAAATCGAAAAAGTTAATTTGGATGTTGCAGCTTAAATAGTAGGTCTCTCAAGAAAAACTTTAGATGATTATTATGCCTAATTGCGTAAGGCTCTTAAATATGACTTTGATTTTGAAAAAAACTCTTCTGAGAAAATGGGAACCCTTAGAAAATTTGTGAAAAAGATGTCTGAAAACACAAACGCTGGTGACGATGATTCTCAAGATACTGATAACAACACCAGTTCTAGAAGCAATTTCAATACACCTCAACTTAAGCCTACTATTCCCTCTGATTTAGTCAAGCAAGAGTTATCTATGTCTGTAGGACATCCTGCTAATGCTCGTAAGTTCTCAGAAAATAACTTAGACTTATCTCGCTAGGTTTCCATCCCCTTAAAGCATACAATTTCCACTCCATCTCAACAATAATAATCATAGATGCTTTTTAATCAAGTTAAAATTGAACCTACTTCCTACTCATAAAACATCATTGGTATTCCTTCAACAGTATTTAACACTGTTTCATAACAAAAAGAAACTAGCAAGCCCAATCTTTTTGAAATTTAAAACTTCAATCAAAACTAGTAATTCAAAGTTGAAAACCAAAACAACTTTGAAGAAAAAGCTTAAGATCATTGCATGAATCTAGAAGATATTGATAACAACCTTAACAACAATGATAACATGTGTAACAACGGAGAACGTATGGAACAAGAAGACGAAGATAATTTCACTGACTATATCGACTCTGGAAATAATCCTAAGGAAGAACAAAATGATGACTGATTAATCCAGTGAATAAAATAATACAAATAAACAAAATAATTGTTTGAACAGCTGGACTAATTAAATTAATTTAACTAATGATTTCAAAAATAAAGCCAATAATAATTAAATAAATAAACAAATGAATAAAGTATAAAATAACCATTTTAATAATTTAAAAAATAATATATTAATTTAAATATATAGATGAATCATATTAATTATTTAGTTTTAATAAGAATACAATAAAAAATAGCATCTTCTCATTCATTTATTGTCTAATTTGATCAAATAACTCATGATTTATCATCATTGAAAGAAAGGCTATTCTTATTGTAGATCTTTACCCTATCTGCAATTCCTATATTTAATAACAAAGAAATCAATATCCCCAATCACATTTCAGCACAAACTAACAGAATAAAAGAAATATATAATAATTACTAAATTAATCATAATAATAAAAACAACAAAATATAAGTAAAAGCTCATTAAGTAAAGTCTAGTGCAAAGATTATGTTTCTCGTGTCATTCAGCATAAAAAATGTAATAGACTTTTAATGTTTTAATTAAAATAATCAACCAACCAACAAATAAATAAATCATCTCATAAATTTATCAATAGCTTACTCTCTATTTTCTTTGCAGAAAATTAATTAAACTAGTTCTATGAATATATTTTCAACTATCAAACAAACCAAAAAGCTAATATTATTTGTAATAATTGAGAATTGACCTGCAGGTAGTTTGCTCAAAACATAAAGCAGGCAATGTTTTAAAGAAAATATACTAAAATTAGAATAATAAGTAGAGTATTGAAGAGTATCAAATGACTAAGTGAGAGTAATATAAAAATACTATATGAATCTAACAAGAAAAAGGAAAATATACTAAATTTGCTTTGAATTAACAACTTATATCTTAATATTTTATTAATATTTATATTAAAATACTATTATCTTCAATTAAATTCAATTATCAACAGTAATTTATTTTTTATACCAGTTAATCTAACAATCATTGTCACCAAAATTAACGCAATATACAATTAAATAAACATCTCAATCAACTTTCACTATTCTATTTTTTATTCATTAGTTATTTAAATTCAAGAGTTTTTTTTTAAAGAAATGATAATTTTATATTAATAACTCAAAAATGTATTATTCTTGCTATTTTTTCAATCAATAAAATTATTTCAATTAATTAAAAATAAATAAAAGATTAATTATTTAATCAAATAAAATTCTATTTAATCAAACTCTTGCTCAAAAATAATTGATCTTCAATAAGTAATTCACAAAAAATTCTTTTTTGAATTAATAAAATTCTTGCAAAAATAAAATTTATTTTTATAACTTACTTTTAAGATTTTTTATGTGTAAATTTTTTATTTTTAAAATAAAGGCAAAAAAAATAAAAGAGCTAAACAAAATAGTTTCAAATTAATTATTTATCAGAAAAATTCATTCAATTTTTAGAAATTAATAACAAATATTAAAAATAAAAAAAGATCTTTTAAAAATGAAATTCAACAGCTTTTAAAGTGTAAATTGTTGAGAATGAGGTATATTATTGTTCTTATATTCTTTATATCATTTAAAGTTTCAGCTCTCTTCATTAAATGACCATCAAAACATAGAATTAAATTTAAAGTAATTTGATCCCAGATTTTACATTTATTTAATGCTTTTTTAAAATTAACAGTTGTAACTAATATGGAAATAAATTAGCAGATTTACTTGAAGAAACTCTTTAAAATTGTTCAAATCTCTAAGTTTTTCATCTTAAATTAAAGTAAAACTAACTTTTAAATTCTATTTGTTTTTTTAATAGTAATTATTAATTTCAAAATGAATGATTGTTTGTATTTAAAAACAATAAATTAAATATTACTTTATGAATTGACTCAGGTCCAATTAATTAGGAAAAGAAAGTATTTCAAAAATAGCTAGTGGTCTAAATAAATGTACAAAATTATAAGATTTACATATTGACTTAAGGTGAATTTTATTTGCTTTTTAACTTTAGTTTTTAAGTTACTATAAATAATAAAATTGATAGAAAAAATGAAATGGGTGACTAGGGTTTCTGCGATTTAGGAATCGAATTGGGAAAATGCAATAGCTTACAAAAATTGACTTTATATATACGGTATATTTTATACTCATTTAATAACTAACATATGAATTTATCTCCTTATAATAAATTTAGTTAAAACAATTTAAAAGGAGACTATATTTCTGATTTCAGTTAAGGGTTGGCTGAATGTGCAACCTTAAATAGCTTATGCATAGAAACAATGTATTCATTAATTTAAACATTCTGATCAATATCAAAATAATAATAAATTAAATAAAAGAGAAAGCAATATAAATGATGATTTTATTGCTAATTTATAACATTTGAGAAATTGTAAAAATCTTTAAAGTCTAACTTTAATTCTATCGTAAATAATCCTTATTCCATTATAATAAATAACATAAAATCATATTTTTAACTTCTTCATTCACTCATAAATTTATTTTTGTAATTTTTTTTTTAAAATTTTGAAAAGATCTAATTTTAAACTTATTCAATATTGCTCATTTAGTTCTATAAATAGAGTATTTAACAATAAATAAAGATCTTAAATACTAAAAAAATAATAGAAACAACAAAATAGAAGGAAGTAAATTTGATATTTTAAAAGACTGCACAAATCTAAATAATTTAGTTCTGAAGTTGCAGTAAACATTTTTTAAAATATATCTAAAATATAAATTAAATTGTTTGATTGAGTAGAAATAATCTAATTCACTCTGATAGCTCTGCTAATTTAGGTCTTGCTTTAGAAAAATTAGTCAACTTAACTCATCTTAATCTCGATTTAAGGTCAATTATTTTTTTAAACAATAAACATATCATTTCTATGTTAACAAGAGAGCTTTTATTAAATTAAATTATAAATTTCAAAGATTGAATAACATTGGAGGTTCTGGTAGTTATTTTATTGGAAATGGGATAGGATTATGTAAAAATCTTCAAAGTTTAGAAATCAACTTTTTGTAAAATTATTTTTTTGATAAATGATTCAATTAATTTATAATATCAATAATAATAATTTAAAGCGGTAATTACATTGGAGACATTGGCGCAACAAATTTTTCTCTTGGATTAGAAAAATGTGTCAATCTTAAATCGGCTATTATCTATCTTAAGTATAAAATCTTACTTAAAAGCAAAGCAACTAAACATTTTTATAAAACAGCTCAAATCATATTTCTGACATAGGAGCTTAAAGCTTGTTCACTTCAATTGGAAAATGTCAAAATTTAGAATATTTAATGCTCGATTTGAAGTAAATTAACATGTGTATTCTAAATTTCAAAGATATTTAATTTATTTAATAAAAAAAATATAGCCGAAATAGTATCAGCAATTAACAAGGAAGTAGCAACTTTGGATAGTAAATAAGAAATTGCTAAAATTTGAAAAATTTAGATCTTTACTTTAAGTAATTTCTTTAAATATAATGTTTAACATTCACATACATTTTATTGTCAAATATTTTTTATATTTAAGAAGAGTTAAAGGTTATTATTTTTATCAATAAAAAGGTCTAATTCATTCACCTAAGTAGGATTTAAAGAACTTATTGAAGGAATAGGCAAACTTAAAGCAGTTTAGAATCTAGGAATACATTTTAAGTACTTTGATAATTAATTAATTTATTATATTTTATATTATTGATAAATAAATTAAAAGTGAGAATTCAATTGGAGAATCACATTTTACTGAAAAATTTGATTTATCTCCATGCAGTGGTGTTAAAGTGCTGACAATCAACCTAAAGTAAATTTTAATTTTAAATAAATTTTTTAAATGTATGAATTTTTCATCTAAGATATCATTTAATAAAGAATATTTTTTAAATTTTCAACTGTAAAATGAGAAATTTATTTTTTTGTTTACTAATAAGATTGAATGTTTTAAAAATATAATATTTTTATGTACTCTCATAATGAATTTAAAAATCAAAAATTTTTTTATAAATATCAAAGTAAGAATAAAATTGAAGATTATCATGTACACTTTATTTTAGAAGGTATTAGCAGATACTAAAATTTAGTAATACTAAATATCTTTTTCTCGTAAAATTCTTCATAATACTTGATAATAACTATATTTTTTATTGATGCAAAAATAGATTCAATGCTATTCATAAATATATATTTAAGAAGACAATGAGAGACATATATAAAGCAAAAAGATTAGTTAAATTTAACTTTTTACTATGATTTTAAAGGCGAAAACGGTTAAAAAATAATTCATTAGATAAATTTAATTTATTAATTTTAGATATTTATTTTTGTAGAGTCCTCTTTTAAAATTAAGTCAAACATTTTATTTAAATTAATGTAATTTAATTTAAAATTATTTTGTAAGTAAAATTCAAAATAATTCCTAAAAATTAAAAAAAATGAATTCTATTAAACTTAAATAATAGCAAAGGAGGTATTAAAAAGTAACCACAATTTATTTTAATTAACCTATTTCCATAAAAATTTTCTATTAAGGGCTTTATTATTTAATTTTTTAAAATATACACCCCCTTTTAGAATCAGAAAAAAAACTCAATTAAAATAATTCAATGATTCGAAAATAAAATAAAACCTTCAAATTTATAGATTAAATCCCAAGATTATCTAAATATTTTAATTAAATAAGAATGTTAATCATTAATTTTTTAAAAATAAAATAAATATTAATTTTAGTTAAAAATATTAATGTCATCAATATTTTTTGATTTTTGATTTTTGATTAACAAGGAAATAACTAAAAATAAGAAAATAAAATAGAACTATTTTGAGTAAAAGATTAATTAACAAATAACAAATAGAAAAAAGCTAAAAATAGATCTAATATTTTTGTATATAATTTTTTTAAAAAAAAACTAAAAATAGTAGCAACTTTTGTTTAGATTAATTGTAATATTAATTCTTTAACAAATTGACTAATTTACTGATTACAAATTAATTAATTTTTGTTTTTATCTTTTGATATTTTTGATCTGAAGTGATATTACTATTTCAATTCTGGAATGAAAAATGAATAGAATCCTATTATTAGATAATCCAATTAATAACTAAAAATAGTAAATTAAATTCAAGAGCTATCAAAGAAATCTTGTAATCAGCTTCAAATAAATTTATTATTAAATATCGAAAGTGATTAATTCATTATAATAATAAATTTTTTAAAACAAAACAAAATAAATAAATGACTGACTAAAATTTATAAAATATTTAATCCTCATCTATTGATTTTTAATCTTACTGCTAGATTGAATAACCATTTAATTATTATCAAATTATGTAAGATTTAAATAAAGAGTAAAAATTTAAAAATGAAAAATATGATTAGATCCAGTTAAATGAACAATAACCAATATTACTTTTTAGTAACTTAAATTTTATATTCTAAATTTTAAATATTTATTTAGACTATTACAGCAGGCTATCTGAGTAAAATTTAGAATTGATTTAAAAATAATTTAAAGAAAATCTTCAAATTTAGGAGTTAAATTCATAAAAAAATTAAATAGAACCTTGCTTATAAAATAAAAAATTAAGACAATAAAAAAACATTTTAAAAATAAATATATAGAAATAAGATAATTAAAATAATTAGTTTCTAACAGATAAATTAATCTAAATTAATAATAACCAAACAAGAGAAAAATATTTAAATATTTCTGATTATTTATATTTAAACGGCAAAGAAAGTTTAAATAAAATTGATATTCCTGTTATTTGCGATTAGAATTCATAAATAATTATATAGACTAAATAAAACTAGAACAATCTTATTTAAAATCACAATGAACTACATTTTAATTTATAAAAATGAATATTGTTAATACTTCTACTACCTAAAACATTTTTTATTAAATTATTCTTATTTTTCGCTCTATCAAATCTGTATTACTAATATTAAAAATATAAATTAATCTTAATGTTCTAATACATAAATTAACTTCACCCTTTAATTTTATATTAATTAGCTTTCAAATTTTAAAAATTATTTTAATTATTTCCAAAAAAATGTTTGTTATTTACGATAAATGTTATTAAATAAAAAAATAGGTTTTTCATTTTTTTTGATAAAAAAAATAATTCATCTCGGTTACTCATTATTGATTCGAAATACCCAACCCCAACCAAGTATCAAAAATATCATATTTTATTTTAATACCCACTAAATATTATTAGAAATTAAATTGATTCAATTTTTTTTATTTGAGCAATTTTATTATCAAAATTAAATCAAAGATTCCATATTTATTGCCAATAAATTAATTAATACTCAATTTCATTTCTTCACAACTTAAAATAAAAATAAATGTTGTAGTAGAATATAAAATGTTATAGTAGAATATAAAATATTTTAGAGATCTCTGTGAAGTACTTTAATATTTTTAGATATAAAAATAGATTTTAATATTTATTTATTTAAAGATAGAAAGCTCTAATTTAACTCCATATATAAATCTTCATATAGGCTTGGGGTAATTTTTCTTTAAATTAATGAAATCTCTAGGTTTTGGTTAGTTCTCTGTTTAAATAGTGTTTTAATATAATTATGCATTTTTTGAATAAACAGAGACTTTAATTTATGAGTTACTGAATAATTTGAGTTTACTTAAAATTAGGTTCATTAATATTTATTTGCTGTTTACAAACTTATTATAGATTCTTATGCTTTTTTTTCTCATAAATATCTCTTATTCAATATTTATTTTCTAATTTTTAAAGTAATAGTAATTTAGGCCAAATTGGTGCATAAGAAATAGGATCTAAATTAGGAAAATGCTCTGATCTATAAAAACTATGGTAAAGATAGTGTTTCAATATAATTATCCGTTTTTGAATAAATAAAGACTTTAATATAATTTCAAATTTACTTCAAATTTTTGTTTTCCTCATTCTTTTAAGATTTCTTTACTCAAAATGTATTTTTATAATTATTTAAAAGTCAGAACAATATTGGTGATATAGGCACATAAAGATTAATATCTGAGTTAGCAAAATGCTCTCATCTCTAAACTTTTACTCTATCCTAAAGTAAGAATAGTGTTTCAATACCTTTTAATCATTTTAGAAAAATAAAGGTTTTCATTTATGAGTGACCAACTAATTTGGATTTACTTGAAATTTGACTCATTAATTTATATTTGCTGTTTTCAATTCAAATTTTTATTATTTCTCATTCTATTTTTCTTTATTTAGTGTTTATTTTTTTATTTTAATATAAGAATGATATTGGTAAAACAGGATTCTAAGGATTATCTGAATTAGTAAAATGCTCTAATCTCTAAAATTTGACTCTTAATCTTGGGTAAAAATATTGTTTCAATATAAAGCATACTAAATCAACAAAGACTCTAATTTATGAGTGACTGATTGAATAAGTTGGGTTAACTTGAGATATGGCTCATTAGTTTTTATTTTTTTTGAAGATTAAACTCAAATTGTTATGTCTTTCTCCTTCTTTTAAATATATCTTTATTCAAGATTTATAATTGTTTAAAAGTGGCAATAATATTGATGAAACAACTGTATAAGTACTAGGATCTGAATTAACAAAATATCTTTAATTTATAAGCAACTGACTTGCTAAGTTGGGCTTATTAAGATTTAACTCAGCAATTTTTATTTGCTTTTTTAACATTTGCTTCAAATTTTTATCTTTTTCCCATTAAAGATTTCTTTATTCAATGTTTCTCATTTTTAAAAGTGACAATAATATTAGGGAAGTTGGTGCTCAAAAATTAGGATCTGAATTAGCAAAATACTATAATCTACAAGCTTTAACTCTTAGCCTAGCGTAAAAATAATGTTTGAATATTAATTATTCATTTTTAGATAAATCAAGACTTTCTAATATTTGACTTTAGCCTTATGTAATTCTAATATTTCAATATTAATCATGCACTTTTGAAAAATAAAGACTTTAATTTATAAATAAATGACTGCAGATTTGGGTTTACTTGATATTTGGCTCATTCATTAATTTTTATTTTTTATTTTCAGATTTGATAAAAATATCTTTGTTTTTCTGGTTCTTTTAAATATTTTTTTATCAATATTTATTTTTTAAAATTTCAAAAGATACAATAATATTAGTGAAACTGGTGTATTAGGCTTATCTGTATTAGCAAAATGCAAAAATCTCAAAACTTTGGTTCTGAACCTCTGGGAAAAAAGTGTTTCAATAATAATTATTTTTGAATAAAGAAAGATTAATTTACTAGTAACTGACTAATTTGGGTTAACTTGATATTTGATTTGCTAATTTTTTTTTTGTTTGTTTTTAGATTTGATAAAAATTATTACTTTTTTCTAATTCTTTTAAATTTTTCTTTATTTTATTTTTATAATTTTTTTAGAAAGTGGAAATTTTATTGGTGTAATGATCGCAAAGAGATTTAATTCTAAAATTATAAAAGCATAAAGATTGGTTGATCTATCATTAAAAATTAAATGACATACTTATTTTTAGATAATCTCATAATGAGAGATATTAATATTTTATGGTTTTTATGTGTTTTTATTATTTATTATAAAAAATATTTTAATCCTTGAAAATCAAATCAAGTTCTTAAATAATTGCAGATAAATTTTAATCCACATTCAATTTCTTTCAAAATATTTCTTAAATAACTAAAAATTTAATATACACCTTACTTCTATTTGTTGATATTTTAATTTGCAAAATTATCAAAAATATTTTGATGTTAGCAATCATTAAGATTACAAAATAACTATATTTTTTAAACTAGATTTTATTAAAAAATAATATTAAATCCATTAATAACTATTAAAAAGAAATTTAAATAAATAATTAGCAAGAAAAAAATGGCAGTAAAAGGTAAGAGAGTTATTAAATATTAAAAAGATATTAATATATTTGAAGTTTTCATTTTTTAAAAGAATAAAAATTTTTTCTAATGAGTTTTTAAGTCAATTTTCATTTATATTTTAATAATACCTTTTAAAAATTTTTGTTAGTAATAACATAAGCATTTATATAATTAACATTAGTTATTAGTAAGTAGTCAATAAAACCCAGTTACAAAGTGAAAGTTAGAATCAAAATGTCTAAGAAGTTGTAAACCTCAATAGCAGATACCATCTCTGACCAAATAGACAAAGATTGTTAGATTGATAGGGCAAATTTGAAAGAAATCATTAAATATATGTTCAGCTAAAAAAAGCATTATACAGGTTTCTAATACTTAAATTGTGGTGCTTATGGCCTCATATTGAAAGCAAAAAATACCAAGGAACAGAGAGAAGTAGCTCTGAAATTTGTAACTAGTTCTAAAAAAGAGGACAAGTATGGTATTGATGCCTTAAAAAAAGAGTATGAAATGCTTAAGAATTTTAGCCAATCTGATTTTTTGGTTAATGTCTATGATTCTTTCTATCTTATGGAAGAAAAGGATGATGAGGATGAAAATGGTAATGATATTACAGTGTTAACAGAAATAAAAGCTTACTTTGTTATGGAAATGGAAATTTGTCAGTGTAAATATTTTATTTGTTTAGTTAATTATTTTTTTGTTTATTGATGCGTTAAAAACGACACAAAAATCCATTTAATGATCGAAAATATAAGTAGATTTGATCAAATCAAATAATGAATCCTTCTCTTTTTTATAAAATAGGTAATTAATTTCTTTCTAAAATATAAATTAAAAAATTTAAATCAAATATTTTAAATAAACTCTAAACATTCAAAAAATGTTTTTAAAATTTAAAAAAAGTAAATTAAAATAAAATAATCTTTATTACAATAAAAAAAATATAACAATTAATTTTCATTGATTGTCCTAATCCAGCCAGACTACCCCCTATTTTTAAACGCATTTTTTTGATAAAATTAAATTCTTTTAAAATATTTGAGTTTAATGATAAAGAGATTAAAGACAAAAATATTCTTATTATCAAATAAAAAAACTATTAAATTGAGACTCTTTTTATTTTAACATCTACTTTAATTGACTAAAAAATAATAATTTAAAAAGGTAATTTAGATGAATATCTAGAAAGATAAACTTTTGATGGTGAATATGATGACAGTCATAAATTGAATATTGCATTATAAATTATTGACTCAGTAAATTATATACATTGGTTTAATATCATTCATAGAGATATTAAACCTGAAAATTTTTTAGTTACCGTAGATGGAAATCAAATTAATATTAAATTATGTAAATATTATCTTCTTCATTTATAAATGAATTTAAAATATTTTTATTAATAGGTGATTTTGGATTATCATTATAGCTTGAAGATAACTAAAATTCTATTCAATCTTTAGAAGTATTATAATTGATATTAAAAATTAATAAATAGAAATATTAATAAATATCAGAGCATAGGAAATATGGGTTATTAAGCTCCAGAAATACTTACAAAAAGCGATTTAGAAGATAAAATTTATTCTAAAAAAGTAAAAAAAATTAGTTAAATAGAAATTAAATATTCTATTAAAATAGTCTGATTCTTACTCAGTTGGTCTCTTACTATCCTTGATAGATAACTTTCTAGCATTAAGATAATTACCGAATATTAAATTCATATAGATGACATCATAAAAATTTGATAAGCCTTTTGAAAAATCTAAAATACAAATAAATTAAAATTCTCAAATATATTAAATGATTTTACACTTTCTTGTTTGGGATCATAATCAAAGATTTTCTCTTGAAGACTTTGTTAAATAAAATCCTACAAAATTTTTATCTAATTCAAGCGAAATGAAGAATATTATTTAAAAAATTAAAAGTAACCATGTTGAACATGTTGAAGGTGTTGAAGAGCTAGTGATAAGCTCTATTAATGACCTAAAATTAATAAAAAATTTCAAAATAGTAAAAATTAATCTCAAGAAAAGGTAAGTATTGTTAATTTGAAAAATCTTTTTAAAAAATACAAGAATATTCATTTTGTATTTAAATTAATGTTTTGTAAATGCTTTCTCTTCCATATTTTTTAATTTTTTTTTCCTTATTAGTTACTAAAATGATAATAATAGTGAAAGTGAAAGTGAAAGTGAAAAAGGCATCAATGAATAGGGGGCAAAGGATTTAGGCATAGGAATAGCCTAGTTCTAGAATATTACAAATTTGACAATCGATTTAAGGTAAAAAGTTAATTTATGGATTGATCAACTGATTAATAATAATTAACTGATTGTTGATTTATTTAAACTTTTGATTGAGCTAATTAAGTGAATGAAGATTTCATTATTTACTTTTTTCTAAAAATAACTCAAATATAAACATAACGAATCTTTGTTTATTCACCATCCTTTCTAGTTCATATTTATTTTACCTATTATTATTTTTTATATTAAAAGTGGTAATAAGATTGGTCAGTAAGGTACTAAATATTTAGGCTCAGGAATAGCCTAATGCAAGAATATCACAAGTTTGACATTAGATTTAAAGTAAAAAATTAAATTATAGATTGATAAACAAATTAAAAAACAATTGATTATTTTTTTATTGATTTGATTACTCTTTTGACTTAATTATTATCTAATTAAGTGAGAAGAGTAAATTCCTTATTTACTTACTTAATATAAACAGAAGAAAAAATTAAAATTTTTACTAATTTACTTACTAACTTATTTTACTTCTTCAAAAAACAACTCAAGACCAACTTTTATTTTCTCGCAATCCTTTCTCCTCAATTTATTTTTCATATGCTATTTTTTCTTATATTTAAAGATTCAATAAAATTGGTGATTAGGGTGCAAAGGATTTAGGCATTGGAATAGCTTAATGCAAGAATATTACAAATTTGACACTTTTGGTTGGGTAAAAACTTAATTTATGTTTTGCTTTTTGATTTAATTACTCTTTTCATTTTTTTTATTTGCTGATTGATTAAGTTAATGAATGAAGATTTCCTTACAAACAGACAAGTAATAACTAAATTTTTGGCTTGTTATACTTATAAAACAACTGAAATACCAGCTCAACTAATCTTTCTTTTTTTCACATCTTTTATCTTTCATATTTATTTTACTTATCTATTTTTTTTATTTTTAAAGTTCTAATGAGATCAATGTTAACGGTGCAAAAGAGTTAGGTTTAGGAATTGCTGAGTGCAATAATATCATAAATTTGACAATTGATTTAAGGTAAAAACTTAATTTATTGATTGATAAATAAATTAATATTGATTATTTTATTTGTTGATTTATATCTTATTTTAACTTAGTTTTCCTCTAATAAATATGAGTAAAGACTTTCTTATTTACTTAGTTACTTATTAACATACAAAAAATATCTTAATTTTTTGCTTATTTACTTTCTTCAAAAAACATCAGATACTAACTAACTCCAAACAATCTTCCTTTTTAATTATTCTTTGTCCTCTACTTATTCTCATTCTTATTTTTATTTTAATTAAAGACGCAATTTTCTCGCCAATTAGGGTACAAAATTTTTAGCTGAAGGAATAGCCTAGTGTAAGAATATTACAAATTTGACACTGAATTTAAAGTAAAAATTTAATTTATGGATAGAAAAAAAATTGATAATAAACAAACAAAGATACTTTTATTTGTTTATTTATTTAATTGCACTTTTGGTTTAGGTATTAGCTAATTAAGTGAGTGATTAACTTACTTAGTTGCTTACAAATAGAGGGACTAAAAATAACTAAGCTCTTTCCTAATTTACTTATTTATTTAATTTTTCAAACTGAAAAATCTTTCTTTTTTCACATTCGTTTCTCCTCTATATTTATTTTATTTAATATTTTTCATTATATATTTAAAGTGGTAATGACATTGAAGATAGTGGTACAAAATATTTAGCTGTAAAAATAGCCAAGTGCAAGAATATCATAAGTTTGAATCTAAATTTAGGGTATAAACTTAATTTATGAATTTACAAATTAATTATTTAACAAAATATTATTTTGTTTACTTATTGTATTAAGTTTTTGATTTAGCAATTCACTAATTCAGTTAGTAGAGACTTACTTGCTTAATTAATTACTTACTTACTAACTAACAGAAGAAAAATAACTGAATTTTTGATAATTTACTTTCTTCAAAAAGCAGATGGTAGATCAATTTTTAAATACCTGATCATATAAATGACAACTCTGCTAATCTTTAACATTTCTATCCTTTCTCCTCGATATTTATTTAATTTACTATTTTTACTTATATTTAAAGTGACAATGATTTTAGTGAATATGGTGCAAATGATTTAGGCACAAGAATAGCCAAGATCAAAAATATCACAAGTTTGACATTAAAATTAAAGTAAACACTTGAATTTATAGATGATAAATCAATTATTTTGAGTTGATATACATACCCTTTTCTTTTTGTTATTCACTAAATAAGTTAATGAAAATTTCTTTATTTACTAATTACTTAGTAAAGATTTATTAATAATTTAAAGATAGAATGTCTTTTTAATAGTAAAGGCGTTATACTCAACTAATCTTTCTTTTTTTACTGTCCTTTCTCCTTCATAATTATTAATTTTCTAATATTAAAAGAGATATTATGATGGGTAATTAGGCTGCAAAAAATATATGCACACCAATATCCTAGTGCAAGAATATCACATAATTGATACTAAATTTACGGTAAAAGTCTATTTATTTAATTACATTTTCTACACAGTTATTCAAAAATTAGTTCAGTGAAATTACTTAGTCACATAGAAACAAAGACAAAAAATAACCTAATTTTTGTTTTCTTCACCAACTCAACATATCTTTCTTTCTTCATCATTTATTTTATTTATTATTTTTTCATTTCAAGTGGTAATAAGATCAGTGATTAGAGTGCAAAAGATTTAGGCACATCAATATCCTAGAGCAAGAATATCACAATATTGAAACTAAATTTATGGTAAAAACTTGGTTTATGGTTTGATATACAAACTAATATACAATAGATTATTTTGTTTATTTATTTAATTGCACTTTTTACTTAGTTATTCGCTAATTAGTTCTGTGAAAAACTCACTATTTACTTATTTAATTACTTAGTCACTTATAAATAAAGAAACTCAAATACTAACTCTTCCTCAACATATTTTTCTTTTTTTATCATTTACTTTATTTATGATTTTTTCTTATTTTTCAAGTGATAATGAAATCAGCAATTAGGGTGCAAAAGATTTAATCACAGAAATAGCCTTGTGCAAAAATATCGAGAGTTTTACACTAAATTTAAGGTAAAATATATTTTAGGATCAATAAATTTATTATTAAAAAATTGATTACGCTTTTAATCTAAGATTAACTATTCAGTGAGTTACTTCCCTATTTACTTAAATAATTTTTTTATCACTTTTTTACAAACTTACTTTCTTCATAAAGCAATTCCATTATCAACTCAATCAATTTTTCTTTTTTCATTATGCTTTATCCTCTCTACATTTATTAATATTTAAAGTGAAAGCTAGGTTGGCGATTAGGGTGTAAAAGATTTAGTCTCAGGAATAGCATAATGCAAAAATCTTAAGAGTTTTACACTAGATTTAGGGTAAAAATTAAATATTAATCAACAAATATTCATAAACAGTAGATTGTTTTGTTTATTATTCACTAATTCAGTAATTGAATGCTTCCCTATTTTTTTACTTAATTCGTTTGTCACTTTCTTACATAGACAAAAAATAGCTACTTTTTTACAAGCTTGCTTTCTTCAAAAAGCAACTCAATAGCCAATTCAATCAATCTTTCTTTTTTCATCATTCTTTTTCCTCTACATTTATTAATATTTAAAGTGAAAGCTATGTTGGTGATTAGGGTGCAAACGATTTAGTCTCAGGAATAGCATAGTGCAAAAATATTTAGAGCTTTAAACTAAATTTATGGTAAAAAATTAATTAGGATCAATCAACACGTTCATAATCAGGAGATTGTTTTGTTTGTTATTCACTAATTCAGTGAGTGAATAATTCCCTATTTACTTCCATAATTACTTTGTCACTTTCTTACAGAGACAAAAAATAGTTGCTATTTTACTATTTATTATTTTTCTAATATTTAAAGCATAAATAATATCAGCATTAAGGGCATAAAATATTTAGGCTTAGGAATAGCCTAGTGCAAGGATATCACAAATTTGACACTAGATTTAAGGTAGAAGCTTAATTTATTGATTTAATTACAAACAGACTAATAATCATTAACTTTTTATTCACTTACTTTCTTCAAAAATTAACTTAAATACCAACTCATCCAATCTTTCTTTCTTCATCATCCTTTCTGCTTCATATTTATTTATTGTTTTTTTATATATATTTAAAGTAAAAATAGCATCAGTGAGTCGGGTGCTAAACATTTAGGCACAGGAATAGCATAGTTGAATAATATCTCAAGTTTGTAACTCAATTTAATGTAAAAAACTTAATTTATGGATTGATAAACAAATTGACAAACTTTTCATTATTTTGAAATTTTTTTTAATTAAGCTTTTGGACTTAATTAAAAGCTAATTAAATGAGCGAAAGCTACCTTATTTAATTACTTAATTACTTTCTCATAGATAGGTGTAAAACTAAATTTTTTGCAAACACCAACTCAGCCCATCTTTCTTTATTCTTTATTATTTTTGCTCCTTATTTATTTTATTTATCATTTTT
>JH720315.1:1085658-1153727 GCA_000231825.2 Tetrahymena elliotti 4EA | reverse complement strand
TTTAAATTATTTTTTATACACAACCATAAAATAATTGTTACTAATTAGAATTAATTAATTTATAATATTTTATTAATAGTATTTATCATAATCAAGTATATTGCTTGAAAATGATTATTATAAAAAATATTAGTTAAAGTAAATTGTTTAATAGAAATTAAAAATCCTAAATAATTAATTTATTTAATATTATAAATTTCTCATCTCTATTAAATAAAATTTTCCACATATATTATCTATACAACAATAAAAAAATAATTTCACAATTTCAACATAGACTTTAAATTTCTAATTTAAGTTCTTATTTATTGCTTTCATACTTAATTCAAATTTGTTTATTGTCTCATTCTTTTAAATATTTATTTAAATAATTTTATAAAAGGGGAAATAACATCAATGAAAAGGGAGTAGAGAGATTAGGGTCTTGTTTAACAAAATGCTCTACCTCTAAGCTTTGACTATTAACCTAAGGTAAAAACAGTGTTAAAATATTATATATTTTTGAATGAATAAATAAAGGCTTTAATTTATGAGCAACTCACCAATTTTTTAGTTTAATTTATATTTTTGTCTGGCTCATTAATTTTATTTATTAATTTCAGTTTTGATTCAAGTTTGTATGTTTTTCTTGTTCATTTAAATATTTTTTTTTTATTTTTAAAAGAGCAAATAATATTAGTGAAAAGAGCAAATAAAGATTATTTTCAAAATTTTAAAAAACAAAAAGACTAGTTCAATTATCTTTAGAATCTTGAAATAGATGACAGACTTTACTTTTTTAAAGATAATCTAATGATTACTAGATTTAAAAATTTGCTTTTCTAAAAGTTATAACTACTAGCTACATAATTATATCGTACTATACCAATAAAAAATATTATCATATTTTATTTTTGTGTATCTATCTTAATTGCATTTTAATTAAATTTTTATTGATTTAATTAAAAGAGAAAATTAATTTATTATGAATTTAAATTTAGAAATTAAAATTAGAGCATTCAATCATTAAAAATAATTTTTTTTTTAATTTCTAGATTTTTCTTAAAAAAATAATTATCATGCCATTCAATACATATTGATGATGATTTTGTTTAAAATAAAATATTTTCACAGAAAATTTGATATTTCTTTTAAATTTTCCTTATACTAATTTATTTAAAACATTTATTATTTTGTGTCAAAGAATTGTATAATTTGAGGTTTTATAAGTTAAGTTTGTATGTTTTTAAAGGAAAGGGTAAATTTAAAAATAAATATCTTTGAAGTAAGTAATCCATTAAATAAAAATAAAACAAAAACAACACAATAATTCAAGCATAGATTTATTTATTAAAGTCAATTATATCATTTTTCTTAACATTTCTTTTGATAAAAAGTCATACAGGTATAGATGATAATTGTAGTTAAACTAGTCTTTTTATTCTTAACAGCTTTTTTTTATGAATATAAGCTTAATGCGTTTTACATTTTCTTTTTTGTTTAAAAATTTAGAAAATAAGATTACTTAAATAAATGAATTTTTAAAAAAAATGATTTTCACAAAAACAAAAAATTCAAGTATTTTTCTTGTTTTATTTTAGATTGATAAGTAAATTAAAATATTGTTTTACGTTATTATAAGTTTTAAATAATTTATATTTTGTGAGTTGATAATATCTTTTGATTCAAACATTTTATCTCCAAATCTAAATTAAACAAAAGTATTTAGTAAATAGTATTTCAATTAATAATTTTACTCTATGTAACATGCTAAAAATTACAGATCTTTTAAGCTAGAAAAAAATTTAGTTATAGATAACTCACCTAATTCACTAATTTAATTTTCTCTAAATTTTAAATTGTAATTTTTACTGTATTTCCTCAATAAAATAATTTAGAAATTAAAAAGGCTAGTTTAATATTTGAAGGCATAAATAATTTCTATGAGCTTGAAAATTATAATTTTTCTTTGTTTGATTGAATGAGAATATAAAGTAAATAATATATTTAAAAAAAAACAAAATAGTAAGAGATTTATAATATAAATAAATTAGGTATACTTAATACTAAATGATAGACTCTTGATTTTATTGCAATTATCTAAGCTTTTTACCATGTCAGAAGCTCCTGAATCAGTAATAAAATTGCTTCTGTAAATTAACAAAATTAAACAAAAAATGATTAAATAAGAAAAAATATGTACCCTATTAAAAGTTTCAAATGATTTAGATTTCTATTATTCCCAATACCTTAACAAATGGCAACAGCTCCTTTGTCACCAATTTTATTAGTTCTTTTTGTATCAAAATAAATACAATAAATAAATAAAATTAATTTTTATAGCAAATTAAAATATTAAAATACCTCAAAATTAATTCTAAATTTGTAATATTTGAACATTTGTTTAATCCTTAACCTATACTTGAACTTCCTATATCTCCTATCTCATTTGCACTTAATATATAAAATAATAAAATTTAAATTTTGTGCTCAAAATTTTCTTTCTTTTTAATTAGTTTTATGAATGAATTAGTAATGCACTCATCATAGTAATTTCAATTAAATTAACAATTAATTTACCTTAAACATAAAATTAAATTTGTAAGATTACAGCATTTTCCAATCCCTTCGCCTAAAGCAAAAGCTCCTTCATCAAGTAATTTAATATTTCTAAAATAAAAATTGGATTTAATTTGAGTGATTTCTCTTTTTATGGGGATTCAAAACAAAAATTTTTTAAATATAAGAGGTGTGTGTACTTACTTGAGACCCTTCCCTTGGGTTAAGTTTGTATAAATAAAATATTATTACCCTAAATCTAGTTCTAAAAGTGTAATTTGATTACACTATTTTAATGCTTTTCCAAGATTTTATGTTTTTTTACTTGATTGAGTATTCATTCTTTTTTGATAAAATAATGTAAAAAATGAGCACAATTGTTTTTAATTTACGAACAATAAAATTTTAAACTTTAAAGAGCTTAAATTTAGCTGAAACTATTACTGATTGCAGCTATTCCTATTTCTCCAATTTTATTTAACCTGTTATAGAACAATTTTAAATATTCGAAAAAAAAGCATAAAAAATATCTATGAATAAAAAATGATTTAATTGTAATTCAATATTTAGTTTGCTTTTTTAACTATAATAGCTTACCATAAATTAATAACTAAATTAGTGATTTTAATACAAGAACTGAGACCTTCACCTATAGCACAAGCTCCTTCATCACCAATTAAATTACTGCTTTAAGAAAGAAAAGTTTATAATAAAATTAAAAATAAATATTTTAATGGTAATACTCTATATTAAATTCTAATGATTTAAGGTCTTTGCATTTACTTAATCCTTTGCCAATCTAAGATGCTCCTTCAATTTATATTTTATTTAGCCTTGCATATATTTTAAAAAATTAAAAATTTGTTAGTTTGTTTGCTGATTAAAATGATGGTTTTTTGTGTTTAAAATTGAAAAAATTATAATAAAAAAGTAAAATCTAAATTTTTTAAATTAACTTTAATATCAGCTTTAAATCTGTAAGATTTTTGCATTCACTCAGGCCTTTTCCAATATGTAAAGCTCCTAAATCCCCTATTTTGTTTGCTCTATTTTTAATAAAATTAAATGATTACTAGCAATATTTTTATCTGAAATTTTAATTTAAAATTAAAGTTAGTTAAAATTTATTTTTACTCTAAATTTAATACTAAACTTTCAAGCAAATTGCAATTATTCAGAACATCTCCAATGCTTTATGCTCCTTACTCATAGATTGCATTATTCCTATTGTTTTAATTGATTTTTTCAGTAATTATTAAACTAATTTAAATTCATATTTGTTTTTACATTAAATTTATTTCAAATTTTTTCATTTTTTTGCAATTACTAACACCTTAGCAAATAAATTTAATTCTTTCAATACCAAGTTGGCAATACCTTTATTAAAGAATAGAAAATACAATTAATTTTATGCTTTTTTTATTTATAATTTTGAGTAACTCAATCATAAAAATATTTACTATAAATTTAACTTTAAGGCTGTAATTTGATTGCATTCGCTTAAACCAGTTCCTAAACTTTGTGGCCCTTTTGAATCAAAGAAGATAGAGCTTTTTATTTCAAGTAGAATCAGTTAGAAAATAAAAATAATCTAAAGAAAATATACAATAAATTCAATTCTAAAGTAGTCAGATTTTTACAATGAATTAATCCTTAGCCTAATAAATTAATTCCTTCATCATCAATTAAAGTAGAGCTTTAATTAAAATAGAAATAATAAAATTTGATTTTTAAGTTGCTTACCCTAATGCTAATTCTAAAACTTAAAGGCTACTGCCAATATTACATAGAGCTTAACTAAGAGAAAGTAATGCTTAATTTTGTAAATAATTTTTTCTTTCAAATATATTAAAAAAAGAATAAATTTTTTTATTTAAATAATATTTAAAATGTAATCAAAATAAATAGAATGAAAGATCATAAATAAACTAAATGTTTACATTAATTAAATTTTTAAGCTTTTAATCTAAACGTTTCCACCAATAGCATTAAATAAATAAGAGGCGCCTGTTGAATAAATTTCATTTCCACTAATGGTTAAAATAACAATTTATAATATTTAATTATTCAATTTAAAATTACTTTAAATCAAGTTCAAGATTTATCAATTAAGGGCAATTTTATATAAATAACCCTAAAGTTTATGCTCCCATAAATGAAATTTTATTTGATCTAGATTTAAAATATTTTTTTGATTTTAATGATTTTATCATAGATTAAATTATGAAAATGACTCTAAAGAAAGTGGTATATACCTTAACTACAATTTGAGATCATTAAGATTTTAAAAACCTTTAGAATCATCCAATAGCAATTTGATTTGATTATCTGAAATTTTACAGCTCCTTTTATTAGAAATTTTGTTGTCCAAAATGTATATTATATTTTAGATAAATTAAGATGAGTTACTAGAGATCTAAGACTAGCTGTTAAATATGAATACATTTTTCTAATTAGGACTTCAATTAAACTAGCTATTCTTCTTTGATTAAGCATTTGCTATTTATCAATAAAATATTCATATATAAAAAATTATAAAAATGGTTACTTTAGCTAGAGATGAAGTTATGTGAATAAGCTAGGATCATATTACTAAAGCTATTATTAAAATTAAAAAAAACATTTATAAAATACAAATAGTTGGTTAAATATGTTTTACATCAAATAAATTGTTAATTCTGAAATTCTATAATATCATTTTTTTTGTTTTGAAATAGATGTTTATTTTTTATTTAAATTGATTTGATTATTAACCTGATTTTTCTCACTTACTTAATTTTAACATTCAAACAAAAAAAATTAACTTATAAAATATTAAATATTAATTTTTAAATAATATCATACCTAGAACTTTTTTTAATGAAAAAAATTTTGGTTTAAGGGTGAATTTTAAAAAAATAAAGTTTCTTAAAAAGAATTTTCTAAACAATTTTGTTTAGTTTTTTATTTTAATATCAAAATCCTTGCTTTTATCAACAAAATTTTTATTTGATTTGTATTCTTATCTCTCAATTTTAAATTTTTTTGTTTTGATTGATTTATTTTTCATTAAAAATATTTTTTTTAAAAAGAGTGTTAAATATCAACTAAATGCGCTGCTAATTTTATAGTTTTCTCTTTTTATTTATTCAAATGATTTTCCTTACATCTTATTAATTTTTAATTCGTAAAAAGTATTAATATCTATTTATCAGGATTAGAGATATTCTTTAAGGTGTAATTAAAAGTCATGGCTAAAAAATAAATTATTGAGTCTGTATATTCTTTCTTGTAAATCTTTGCAAAATAAATTGATTTAGTTGTAATAGTTAAATTATTTTATAAATAAAAATCTATATTTAGTATAATTTATATAGAGATGATTTAAATAATAATTTTCAAAAAATAAGAATTGGAGGGATTCATTAAGATCTACTACAGAAGAAAATTAATAAATGCAGGTTGGTTTTTTATATCTTTTATTTTTGGAGATTAAAAAACTATTGTCATTTTAACTTTTAAATTTATTTTTTCAAACTTATTAATATTAATTTATTAATTAATAAAATATTTGTAAAATAATTTTTAATATGATTAGAATGATTACCAATTCTAAATATTATTAAAAAGGTTTTTAAATCGTTTGAAGTTGAAATAAATGATTGAAAATTTAAAATGATGAATTTGTTAATTGTAAATTAAAAATTAAGGAAAAGAGTAAAGATCTATATTTTTTGTCTATCAAAAAAAACAATTGCTACTGTTTAGTTTTTGTCTATTTTCATTATTGATTAGATTTGATATTGTTAATATTTTGATTAATGTAAAGATATTATCAATAAAATCTAGCGATTACATTTGATTTCATTTGATTTTGAGTTTGTTAATTTGAAATACAGATAGATATTAGGATTACGTGTGTTAGTTAGTTTTTAAAAAATATATTATGGTTCTGATTTATGAGGTATTTGAATTTTATATTAACTTGTTAATAACTAGCTTAAAAGGGTATAACAAAGATAAGACTATATAAAAATTGTATGAAGCTTTTAAATTAAAACTTAACTTTGCATAAAAGAGGAATCAATTAAAGTAAAAGATATTAATATAGAACTAAAGATTTAAAAAAGAAATTGTGGAAAATTATTAATTACGTTGCTGTGATTCTATTTTTAGAATAGAAGGATTTAATTAATTAGAAAAAGTATTAACATTTTTATTTATAATCAATAAACAAATAAATATTAACAAAAAATATAAGAAAAAAACTTCATATATTAATTAAATACTGCTTATAATAAACAAGAAAAAAATTGGTTTTCTATATTTTTTAGAAGCAAATACTAGCAAGAAAGTAAGGCAAACAAACAAAGAAATAATAAGCAAAGAAGCAACTAAGCCAAAAAGGCAAAGGAACTATTCGTTTGAATCAAATCTTACTAACTAACTAATTACTTACTTACTTACTTACATATCGTTGTCCATTACCATTATTGTTGCATAATAAATACAAACAAAGTTAATAAATTTAAATTTTATATTCAAAGTAACTAGTAAATTTATTATATTTGACACTTGTTAATTTATTGGTTAATTGTGCATTGATCCATCTTATATATTGATTGAAAAATGATATCAGAAACATATATGGATGTTGGGAGCCCACATCTATAAAAATAATCTCCATAAATATAAATAAATTCTACTTAATATTTGTTCGCAACAGAGAGTGGCAAAAGAGAACATGAAAGCAATGAAAAAAGTATTGGCTATTAATCTGTTTAACAAAAAATTTAATTTAATGACAATATGAATTTTAATACATATTAAGATGGTTAAGCTAGTCCATAGCAACCTTATTACTAACATCATCAAATAGCAAATTCTAGATTTTTATAAAAGCCCAATCATTTTAATGAAAAAGAGCTAAATAATTTAGATTATTTGGTAATAGAACCTTCTTCAAATATAGATAGAAAATAATATGAAAATGAGGACCTTTAGCAGAGTAATTAATAATTAAGAACAAGTGATGTCGAAAATGAATCTATGAAAAATGTTAAAGCCTTTTAAGCAGAGACTCCTTAGTTCTGTAAAAATAATTCATTTATCAGTAGTGATACTGACTAATTCTGGAATAAGATAATATCAAGTAATAATGAATGTGATGAAGAAAAAAACCAAAATAGCTTTAATAATGAAAGAAATATTTCTGAATAATTTGGAAATTACAGCTTGATGGCTGCTTCTACTTTTTAAGAAGATCGGCAAACAACCAAAGAAAAACTAGATGACATAAATTTTTAGAGAGAATAAGATTTGTCTTTGATTGTTGATGAAAAGTAAGCTGTCGAAAATTAAAATATTGAAAAAATGAATGACTTTAATATTTTTGACAATTAACAAAGAAATGATGCAGAAAATTATCAAAAAAGCTAGCAAATTGAATCGTTATTTTAGTTAAAAGGCAACGAAGAAAATTATTTACAGAATCAAATGTAATTTGAAGAAAATGGGTTTTAAACTACACAGGAAAAAATGGTTGTGTAAACATAACAACAATTACAATAACAATAATATTAATAATTATTATTATAATAATAATCTTAATATAAAGAAAAAATAGAAGAATCCTTTTTAATTAAAATAGACGAGTTCTAAAAATAGGATCATCACCCTCTTTAAATTAATTAAAAAGATTTACTCATTGAAAAAAGCTAAATTTAGAATGCCATGTGTAATTTGAATGATAATAATATCAATCATAACCAATAAGAAGAAGAAGACGCCAATTAATTAAAAAAATACAAGGATAATCACATATTCACTCAAGATCAACAA
Organism: Tetrahymena elliotti 4EA; assembly: GCA_000231825.2. Classification (NCBI taxonomy): domain Eukaryota; phylum Ciliophora; class Oligohymenophorea; order Hymenostomatida; family Tetrahymenidae; genus Tetrahymena; species Tetrahymena elliotti. The sequence continues at coordinate 1,145,369 of JH720315.1, read as the reverse complement.
GGAGGAGAGGATCACCAACATGAAGAAGAAGATTATCTTTTTAGTTTCTAAAAAGATAATGATAACCCATCTTGTGTTAACAATAATAGCGAGATAGATTTACCATAGACTACTTTACATCAACCTAATTACAAATTATAAATAGAATCTGCTGCTTAATCTCTTAATAAAATCACAGAAAATTCAGATTTAAATAATAGCTAGACTCAGTTTTAAAATAATAATTAAAATTTCTCTCAAATGAATTCAAATGTAGATCCTTCATTTCATTACTAATAAATAGATTATTAAAATAATTAACCAATCTAAAAGCAAGGTAATTCATTAATTTAGCCACTTTGCTGTTAACAAGAAATGACAAAGACCACTCAATCTGATTAATAATTTTAATAGCATCCAAATTATCAATGGTAAAATAATACTCGAGAATCTACTGCTATACAATCTGATCTGGAAAATAGATTGAATTGTCATTAATTTAGTGATAAAAAATAATGTTGTCCTATTGCTCCATTCCCCTATGATAACTAATTATTTCCCAATGACATTAAATAAAATTCTAATTAAATGGCTGACCAAAGTCTATAGTAATAATAACATTAAGAAATAATTTAATCTAATTCTTAATTATAATAATAAGAATAGTTGTAATTACAATAATAGTAATATTAATAGCGCTAACCACTATTATCTATTAAAGGTATACCTAGAAAAAACTAGTAACCTTTTGAAACAAATATATTCACCAAATAAAACCATCTCTTACCTACTGAATAATAGATTAATATTGCAGATTATGTATTTTTAAATGGAAAAGATGTTCTATAAAGAATTCATATCAGAGGAAGAACTGAAAGCGAGCTATAAAATATTATTTAGTCCACTCAATCTAAGATACAGAACCTAACTTTGAATCATAATGGTCTTCACTTCAAATCTAGGTAAATTTATCTAGTCTTTATCTATTTGAATTTTCAATTTTTGAGATTAATTTAGGAGCAATTTTATTAAAAATTATATTTGATATTTTTATCAGTCATTATGACTTTACATTATTTCCCTAAAACGAATTATTTTTTTTCATGCCTTGATCAATCTTTGTTATTCTTTCTGATGTAACTAAATCAATTAACAAGACTAATTTATTAATTAATTTTTTTGTATTTTTCAAATTAAATAAAAACATTCTACTTTCCTTAATTTACATTCAAGTTTTATGAATGAAAATTCTACTTATTCATCTAAAATACCAAATTTTTTAAATTTAAAAATGAAAAATGTTAATCAGTTTTTTATTAATATTAAACAGTCAAAATCATATTTACTAACCATCTTAGAGGCAATCTGGATATCCAACAAATCAAATTTTTTCTGATAAAAATATGAGAGACCATTCTCATGCACCTAATTACTAGACTTATTAAGCTAAATCAAAGTACTGTGATTGGGATTATAAGAAAAATATCAAATTAGATGATATCTAAAAATTTAGTTAATTCAATAATAAGTCTCATGATATTGATTCTGTAAATGATATAAATCCTAAAATCAGAATAAAATTAGGTAATGAGTTACTTGTATAATCAGTAATTAGCTAATAAGCCTAAATTGAATAAAATTAAGATAATATTGTGTGTCTCTCTGGTTTAAATATGAACCCATAAGATGATTCTAGATACATGTAAATTGACTAAGAATATGGAGGTTATTCTAAAGATTCAGAATCGAGCAGATAACAGAACAGAGATATTTCTAGAAACAATGGAGAAGGAGAAGGAGAAGAAGAATCTTTTGAAAAATCAAGTAATCTAACATCTGAATAATGGCATTGTATTCAGTAATTGTAAAAACACAAAAAGAAAAACGTAGCAAAAAATATTATGACTGCTTTCAAGAATTTCATTTAAAATCCTACTAAATTTGGCTATTCCTAATAATAAATTGAATCAGCTCTCTCTTATTACAATAAAACAAAAAAAATTTCTGAATCTTTTGATGAAATGCAAAACAAATTCTTAAAATATATTGTTAAGAAAAAATTCAACCACTACACAATTAAGTTACTAATTTAACATCCTAATTACGGTGAAGTTTTTGAGTATTTCCTAAAGCAATTATCAGATTTCTGGTTAGAGTAAAGTAAAGTACATGACATAGAAGCTCATTTAGCTATGATAAACTTCTTAAAGGAAGCATACAATGACATTGAAATAATAGCATAACTCAAAAAATATGACAAAAGAAAATATTGAAATTGATCATCAATCATAATTTGGCTTGATGAACTATAAATAATAACAACAATTAAAAATTCTAACTGATTTAATGAATTAATTATGAAACACTAAAAATAACATTAAAATTCTAAAAATAGTTATAGATTAAAAAACAAATTAAGAAAAAATAAATTAATGTAAAATCGAAACACTAAAACGAATAAACTAAATTTAGAACAAAAAATTAACTTAACTAATTTATTATGAATTGTATACAATAAATATTATATATCTTTCTTACTTTTTTACTCAAATTTACTTATTTTTTCCAACTATTTCTTGATTTTCTCATTCTTATTCTTTTTTGCTCTGCACGCTTTGCATTTAGTCTTTTATGATATCCATTACTTTTTATGCAAGCAAACTATCTTCTTTCACTATTCCTGGAACAAATTCTGTATATTTTATTTCTATGTACTTGAATCCTAGTTACTCCAAAAAGTTTTTCTTTAGCAGTGTAACTCCATCCAATCTAGATTCATTTTTTATATCAGTTAAATAATGTTAAGGACCATTTACTTCAAAGCATAAAGCTCCCTTTCTGCAATCCAAAGTGTAAGGTATTATCAATTCATATTCAGGGAATTTAGGATTCTACTCAAGCTCTCTTAAGTCATCATAGAATATTAATGGAATATCATTCTATTTTAAATTTTAAAAATATATTATAAAACTTCAAATATAAACTTTAAATTCAAACTTTTTTGTTTTTAAATTTGATTTTTTAAATATTTTTTGATGTTTTTAAAGAATAAATATTTTAGGGAATTAAAATAGAGGAATTATATTAAGATTAAATTACTTTGATTTAGACTACAAAGACTTTTTGATCGTTTTAAGGAGCTGCAATTTTTTGATCTATGACTTAAGTAATTTTTTTCTCAAGATCAGAGCTAGTGTATCTTTTATTGACTTTATAGAAGCGAATAAGAGTATCTTTATTTTTAATAAGGACTTAAAGGAGGAGTTGCATACAAGGAAGGAAAATAGAATCAGAATATCTAAGATGGATATAAATTTGATAGAGGTAATTCATATAGAGAGGACTTGAAATGAAATTTGATTGATTCTACAAAACAAGATTAATAATATTTTCCCAAAAGAGAGAGTATTAGCTTCTGTTGCTAAAGAGCAAAATAGCGTATGCTAAAGCAAATTATTATTGGACGTTCAATTTCATTTAATCAAGATTGTAGATTTTAGAGCGAATAAAATCATCAAGTTTTGTATTAGGTTAAACTTGTCTACCAAAAATACCAATAGCATGGAAAAATTAGATATATCCTTCTGGATTGACCTTAGATGATTCCTTCATAATACTCTCTTCTAAAGCAGTGCAAAGCTAATCATCATAAATACGGACATTAGCATATCCCCAATAAATATTAATTAACTCTATAGTGTTGAATGAATCAATGTTCTTTAAAATAATTGGGATTGATTTAAAGAATAGCTCATTATTCTTTTCATGCATTCTAGCATATGAATAGATAATTTCACTTACTTATTTAGGAGTATATTTATCTAAATATTAAGTGACTCTCTATTAAAGAATGAAGAATATACGTTTGTATTTATTCTTCATTAAATTTGCATACATAAAATGCAACAAAAGAGTAGGATATTTATCATAATAAATTTCATCTATTCTTGAAATCACCAAAGACTCAACTTTATCCCATAATTCTTCCAAGCCTTTTAAGATTAAAAGTATATTTATTTATTTATTCTTTTTAAGAAAACATAAAAATTTAAATAAAATATTACTGTTTTAGAAGTCTAAATCGATTCTGTTTGATTCATCAAATAAATTAGTTTAAGATTGGAATCCCATATTTGTAGTAAATTTATAGAGTTCTTTTGTTTTGATAGCCAAAGAAGGAATAAATTTGACAATCAAATCAAAGAATTCAATTTTATTTAAAACTCCAGGATATTTGAAATAATCAACAATATAACGAAGAGACTTAGTTTAACCTCTATGCATATTTGCTAAGGACTAAAATAAAATTAGCAAAGGAGAAGTGGGATTAGCACTAAAACTGCTTAACTAAATTATTCTCTACTCTAAATCCTGAATATTCTAATCGTTTGAGTAATGAGTAGTAGCATAAATTTCCATCAACTTGCTCAACATAATTATGTTTTTTTCTTACTACAAATTCTTCTCAATAATCTATTAGCTTTATTAACAAAAACAATTGATTAAAATATTTTTTATTTATTAAATTTTTCTAAAGAATGATTTCAACTATTTCACATATTAATTCTGTTAGTTTCATTCATATATTTAACTCTTAACCTTTGAATTATGTTCGTAGTTATTTAATATGAATGAATTAAATTTTATTCTCTCATTTAATCTATTTTATAATTTTGAAATTTATTCTCTATGTTGAATTCATATTTTGATTATTATATCATTAAAATATTTTTTTGGAATAAATTCCGTCAATATATAGTTTAGAAGAGTTTAAGATTTTTGTGTTATTTTGATCTTCTTAAAAGAAAGCCAATATAATTAATCTTATTATTATTTTATCATTGATAAAATTCATTTTTTTTTCTAATTCGTGTTTTTTACTTTTTCTTTTTTTTAAAAAACCTTTTCAAAAATTCATTCTATTTCTTTAATTCATGTTTTTTCTATTATTTCTCTGAAATATTTTAATTTTTTAATTTATTTTAAACTAATTCAATAAAATTTATTGGTTTTATTTAAATGATATGAACAAAGTAAAAAAAAAAATCTACCTTTCATAGGGTACTTTGAAATTTTAGACTGTCTTAGAGAGAAAATAGAGGAAGGGAACTATTTCTGAGATATTTGTAGGGTTGACAGATTGGTAAGTTTATCCAATTAGCTTGATTATGATGGGATTTAATACAATTGGAGGAGCTGCTATGAATTTTTTGACATATCTCAAGACCTTTTGATAGTCATAATACTGCTTTTAGGCAAAGTTTCTGGCCATGTATTAGTTAAATAAAGTGTTGAATTTTTTTTAGATGAATAGGACTTCTTCTTTTTAAGATAATTTGGCAAACATTTCTAAGTGATTTTGAATTTCTGCAATTAAGAAGACATCGAGCTTGTCAGGATTTTACTAAGAGAGAAGAGAGAACAAGCAATTATGAATGCTTTTAAAAATAAGCTCAGTACTAGTTAGCAGTTTAGTGTTTTAACTGAAAAAATTAATAGTTTATTTGTTCTTTAAGTAATAACAAATCAAATTTGATAAAGGAGAAAAGATTTCTAAATCATTTGGAGTCAATTAAGCTAATTTAACAAGGCACTCTGTGATTTCATTTCCATTTTTTAATTAGGGAAGCAATTTATTGTAAGTAACAGTCTCTATAATTGTAAGTAAATTCTTCTTGGAGATATCTTCTTTTTTGATAATATCAATAATGCTTTCATAAAAACTGAAGTGTCTTATTTTCTTTAAACCAGCAACTAATGTTAGTGCTCTAATTAAATCACCTTCATCACTTTTTATATTGTAATATTTTTAGTTATTTATCAAACTCAAACCATGATTAAGCAGTTTTATTTCAAATTCTTATGATAAAAATATGTTGTATTTAGCAGCTTTATCAATAACTCCAACAATTGTCTATAATTTTTGCACAAAATCAATTGAAATTTTAAGTTAATTTATCAATTTAGTCGCTTGCTCTTCCTTGTTTAAGTTGTAGTTATTGAAAAGAGATTAAAATTAAACGACAAATTTCTTTTCATCAAACTGATTAGCTATTATCTTCTTCTCTAACTCTAACAACTTTTGTTGCATTTATTAGTCAATCTTTTATACTTCCTACATTTTCACTTAAATATTCTATCTATCTGCTAGGTTTTAGTTGTTGTTCTTAGTGCAAAAATTGTATTTCATGCTCTAACTTGACTAAGCTTGCAAAACATTTAAATTATTTTTAAGTGCCTTAATGATTTTCTAACTATTATTCTTAGAGGCGTTAAGCAACATCATTCAATCTAATTCCAAATAAAAAATACAATTCAATAAATCTCATTTTAGATAAATAAATAAAATCTGATAGCAGATTAAATTTCATTTTTCTATTGTTTTTGGAATATAATTGGTTTCATAATACTATAAGATTAAAAAGCTTATTATTGATCTAATTTAATAATATTTAATTGATCAAAAATGCAAACAAATAAATCAAAAGAAATGCTTTATATAAATAAAAGGTTAGTGATTTTATATCTGCAACTTCATTTAATATTAAAATATTTTACTTTTTTAAAGTACTTATGTTTAAAATATCTATCTATCTTTATACTTTTTATTCTACTGCTCTCCTAATTATTAATTAAATTTAATTATTTTTCTAGAAATGCAAATATTATTCTTTAGATCTCCTAATAAATGCCAACAAATCATACAATAAATATTATAAAAGATACTATTTTTATCATAGAGGCAATTTTTTAAATAAAATAAATAATTATTAATACTCGATTATTTCAATTTCATTTTAATTTTTCTATTTTTCAAAAAAAAAAATGTTTTTTTATTTTATTGAAACTTTCCTTACTAAATTTAGATATTTAATTTATTTCTAAAAAAAAAGACTTGGTATATAAATATAAAATATTTTAAATTTTATATTTTTAATTTGAAAAAAATATAAAATAGTTTTGTTATTCCAATTTAAAGAAATATTAATTCTTTAATGGAGAAATTACTTTAAATTTTTAAATTAAATTTTTTTAATTAAAAACGTGTGATTTGATTTTCATTTTATCAATTTTCTTCAAAGTTGATTTTGATTTGGGGGATTGTTTTCTTGCTTTTTAATATTAAGACTTCTTGGTTTTCAAAACCTATTTTAGTATGATGATCTTAAGATTAATGGGAAGACTACTTATGTTCCAAGTTTAATGATGGGATGAATGGAATTGAGGTTTGAATATTGTTGTGACCATTGATTTCATTTTAATTAATATTTAAATGAAACTCTTATTTTAGTTGCTTTAATGTAGGGGAGTCTCCAAATCTGCTATTTTCTTTTGATGGCTATATAATTTAGCTTAATTGTCTGTTTTGTAAAACTTATTCATAATTTTATTTATTTTCATCTTCGAATTCATCTTCAGGACTGCTCATGAAATTCTTTGAGTTGACAAACTATGTAAAGTTAATTGGAGTTGCTTGTAATTACATTAAATGCTCATCATTCTACTTTTGATCAGTATTATCATCATTATTACCTCTGTTTTAAGGAGTTAAAGAAAAAATAGATTTATTATCTTTTTTCTAATGACTATTCTCATGAGGAGCTAACAGTCTAGGCGATTTAGAATTGTTTTTTTACTAAATTCCATTTTTAGTTAAACTTAAATTTAATAGTTATTATTATTAAGGAGTTGTTGGGATTTTCAAATCTTTGTTTGCAGACTATGTTTTTTTAAGACTGTTTATAGGTAAATCAGCAGATTCAGCTATAGAAGGTCTGTTTTTAGGTAAATGGGAAGAATCAGCTATTGAAGGTCTATTTTTATGTAAATTGATGGATTCAGCAATAGAAGGTCTGTTTTTAGCTAAATTTGTGGATTCAGCTATAGAAGGTCTGTTTTTAGGCTGGACTAAAGTTATATTAGATTAAACATGTTAAGCTGCTGCCTATAGTAAGTTGTTGCTATGCATTAAATTTAGATGATTTACATCAAAAGAAGCACGCTTGGTTGGAATGTTATTAAATACATGAGAAAGTTTAAGTGTGTTATTTCTTTAATCTAGTGAGCCACTTCTTTGATTTTATGCTCTTTCTTAATTATTTGAATGGACAGAGGAATTCATCATTTTGTTATTCTAAGCATTCTTTTTGATTATTTATTATTGCTTTTGTTGTTCTAAAACTCTTATTTCAAATTAATTGATATCTTCTTATTCTAATTCTACTTTGTAAATTTCATCAGCATTAGGGAATTCAAAGTATTTTCCATTAAAGAAGCCTTCATTAGTATTTGGTTAAGCATCTTTTTAATCTGGTTTTCTAAGCATAACTGTATGCTAACGAGGAATAATAAACCTTCTATTTTTAAGTACCTGAATTAGATTGTCTTCCTTTTCCTTTTAATTGTAAAATTTGTCAATAGCAAGGACATTCTAAAAGTCATCTGGATCTATTTAAAGTTAATCATACTCCTCATCAGAATCAGTCTAACTTGATATATCATCATAATCTTATAAAATAGTATTTTAAATTTTCTAACTGTATTTTATCCAACTCTTAAAACACATCCCAACAAACAGTCTTCTAACCATAGGATTTACTTCCTTTTATCTGCTAGAAATAAACTTTTATTTTGTCAATGCAGCTTGCTATTTTAAAAATAATAAATTTATTTTAAATATTTTTCAATTTAATTAATTTAAAAAATATTTTGAGTTAGCAATTTTAAAAATTTTTGCTTTATATTTTAAATTCAATTATTAAATTGTTTTATTTAATTTTTGAAATAAATAGACTAAGTAATGATTTGATAATCTTTTAAAATCGCTAATATTTTTGATAGAAACTTATAATTTTTATTTTGTTTCTAATTTTTAATACAAGTTACTAAATAAATGGCTTCATTTTAGTTTACTTAATAATTAACTGTTTGTCAAAAAATAAATTAAATAATATTTTTTACCTTCTTTTTAATAACTCTGAGCTTTCTGCGAGTGATATGCTCTTCTTTGTAAAGGATTTCTTCTGCCTTGATACACTTTTCATATTCAGATTGAGATTAAGCTCTGTCAGTTCTACCAAAAACACTATCATAAAGTGAGTGTTTGAAAAAATAGTATAATAATTCGTTATAAAAAACATAACCATCATAATCACATCTAATTTTCATTTTCATAATTTCTTTTTCAGCTAATTGTTTTTGCTTGATTCTGAATTTTCCTGTAATCAATTCTAAATCTTATTCACTGACTTGTTGATTTATAGTCTTGACTTGTTCCACAAACTCTTTAAGCTTGGACTTATAATCTAATTTAAAATTTATATTTTGATAATGTTAGAAAATTTAATAAAAAATATACCAAAACCAAGTGGTCTGAGTGTTTGGAAGTAAAAATCAGCAATAAATCTTTCATGAATTTTAATTCCATAGCTGTTTCTTGTAAATTGAACCCATTGTTTTTTGAAATCCTCTTCTGAATATTAGAACTCATTGATTGGGTTATCAGGATTGATATAATTTTTTTCAAATTACTCAATAATAATCAAAATAAATAAACTCATCATGACGTATGTTTGGATTATAATAAATATAACAAAGAATGCAGCACTCCACATATTAGTCTAATGAATAATATCAAACATTACTAGGTACCAATCTTCACCTGTACTCATTCTAAATAGCATCAAATAAGATCTATGGAATGTAGAAAAATTCTAAAATGAGCTTAAACTGTTTCCATTCCTATTTTTTAATTTAAATATTTAAAAAAAATAAATAATTTATTTTCTTCTTTTTTATCCAACAAAAATTTTTTTTTTTTTTCAATTTTATTTTAATTTTTATCTTAAAATTTTTAATAAAATTAGTATTTGCTTTGTTGATTTATTTTTAAAGGGAATGCATTTTATAACTTGATTATTAAAAACTTACTCATAAGGAGAATATAAATAGCAAGCTAAAATTGCAAAGATGAAGTAAATTAAAAACAGTAATCCAGTTGCATTAGCAAGAGAGGGTAGAGCATAAATAAGAGTTGACATGAGTTTTTGTAAACCTTCAAATTATTTGATCAAACGAAGAAGACGAGTAACTCTAAATACTCTAAAAATTCTAGCAATTTGAGGTCCTACTTTTAAGAACTTGATAAATGAGTTTCCAGTATAGGTAAAAATAATATCAATAACAGACACAGAAACCACAAAGAAATCAAATATATTTGATGATTTATAAAAATATCCATTGCAGCCATATGCTATCAATTTCAGAATGCATTCACTAATAAAAACTATTGAAAAGGCAAGATTAATATCCTAAAGAATAGTATCATAACTAGAAGGAGATGTGTCATAACCCAATGCCATAGATACAACATTTCCTATAATACAGATCATAATAAATATTTCTAAATATGAAGATTCGCAAATGTCCCAAATCTAATTTTACAAAATATTTCAAATAATTATTTAATCTGAAAAATAAATTAATTTATAGTTTTTACAAATTTTCTAATTTTATTTTTAGGCAGAGCAATAGAGTTATAATCAGGTTTTGATAAAAGAATCAATCTCTATAATTCTATCCATTATGTTTATTCACTTGATAGATATTTATTTTTACTTTTTTGCAAAGCGATATCATAATGAAAAGATAAAACTGCACCAAACAAATCGATTGAGAAAAAGCTTCCTACTAAGATAAAGAAGACTATGTAAATGGAGAAATAAGCACTACCATAATAAACTGGTCCATCACTTGTTCCATCTAAGAAATTAAAAACATATGTAGGCCATCCTTCAAATGTAGATATCACAAACAAGGTCAACAAAGCAGATGGAACACTATCAAAATTCAAGTCATAAGTAGTCCAATTTCCTCCAACAATTTAACACTATTATTATTTGTATAAATAACTAAATAAATCAATCATAATAAATAACAATCTTTACTTATGCTTGATTATATTAATAAATATTATAGCTTATCCCATTATTTGGGAAGTTGCAATATTTCAACTTTCCACTCATTAAGCTGACTCCCAAAATTGCAAACATTAACCTTTTTATTTTCAAATAAAATGTCAATTTATTTTTAATCATTATAAATTAAATAGAAAATGTATTGTTTTTATCCAAATTAATAATCAAAGAAATAAATTTTACCAAACAAGGAAAAGGACAAGAATCATATTTAAGATACCAACTATAGATTCAAGTAGAGTTGTTACAATTAATTTCATACTCTTGTTATGGTGTAAAACTCTTAAAGGACGAAGAGTTCTGAGCAATCTTAAGATTTTAAGAGAAGAAAAATTGCCATTTTACAGCAATAAATCAAGTATACTTGTAACAACAACAAAGAAATCTAATCTAGACCAATTATCTCTAAGATATGAATTTTCATCAAAGAAAAAACCATAAGAAATGATTTTTAAACAAGATTCAATTGCAAAGAAAATGGTAAACATTATATCTAAAACAGAGCTAGCTTATTTTTAAGCATCAGAGCCTGTATCATAAGTATCAGAAACTAGCTTGATAGAATTGAGAATGATACCTCTATTTAATGATTAAAATAAGATATAAATAAATTAATAATCAAATATATATCATTGAGTTATCAAACATTAATAAATGAATTATCAAATAATTTATTGAGTTATCCAAAATATTTAAATGAGTTATCAAATAAATGAATTATCCAATATTTGAAAATAAATTATATGATAGAGTGTAAGTGAATGTTCAAATATCTCATAAAAAATTAAATTGGAAATTTACGTTAGAATAATGTTGTCAAAAAGAGGGTTCTTAACGATGTAATAGAAAGCTCTTCTTATTTTGTTTTGCATAGAAAAAATATAAAGAGATCTTTAACATTTGATGTTGTCAAAAAACAAGAAGATTTCTTCTTTTTCTTCATCATCATTGTTTTTTACAGCTTTTTGTTGTTTAAACATATTGTTTTGATTGCCATGGTTTTGTTAAGTATCAACAACTTAAAGTTCTAAATTATTATGACTTGATTTATCTAAACTTTAATTGTGTGAATCACTTATGCTACTAGCTTTGTCTCTTTCTTGAGATTAAGATTCTCTTTGATTTTATAATGATTTTTTAGAGAAACTGTGCTATGAGCGATCATCTGAAAATCCTTAAGATGAGCCTCCACTGAACATTCTTTATCTGTTTTTAACTGAGAAACTATGAGTACTGGAGCCAAGTCTAGACTATGAATTAGACATATTCATAAATGTTGTTGAGTTTAGGGTGGTTGTATGACCAAGATCTAAATCTTCAACAATTTCTACGTTGTTGGCAATTTCATCTTTTTCTTTGTCAAATTAACTTGAATTAAAAGCTCCTATCATAGTAGCTAAGACGAGGTTCATAATGATAAAATTACCTATGAAAATACAACTAATAAGATAAAAGCAAGTAATTCCAACATTAACTTAAGTTCTAAGAGCTACATAAAGTATATTATTCCAATTTTCTATTGTTAGTAAATCAAAAACTGAGAAACCAGCTTACAAAAAGGAATCAAAAACCATCCTATTACTCCTTTAAACACCCACAAATGAACCACCATAAAGCTACATCCCAATCAAAGTGTAAATAAAAATGTATAAAACTAACAGTAGCATGATATAAAAAAGCTTATCTAAAATAGAAGATATAACTTTAATCAATATTTTCATGAACTTCAAAGAACGTAAAAGACGTGTCACTCTCAGAACTCTAAATACTCTTAATATTCTTAAAGATCTAAAAGCACTAAATGAGCTTCCACCTGAAGATCCTGATAAAAATACCATATCAAAAATTGACAGTATTACAATTAAACCATCAAAAATATTCATTCTATCAGCACAATATAAAGTAAAACCTAAGCCAATCAATTTCAATCCCATATCAACAGCAAAAACATAAGTGAATATTTAATTGAATTGGTCAAGAATATTCGTATCTTAATATTTTTGAAATAAACTTTAATTTTTTTTTCACTTTAAACTATTTTTCAATCATCTCAATAAAGACTCTTAATTTGATATTTATGAAAAGTGGTAGAATGGGTAGATAGATATTTAAGATTCAATGATATTTAGGAAGTGAGAACATGTAATGTATCATTATCATTTCAATAATCAATCAACCAGTTCAGGTTAGCTATTATTTTTAGCTTCCTTATGTGCTGCTAAATTTATCTACCTCAACTCTCATGTTAAAATATTATTTGTTAAAAAAATTAGATAATCAAAAGATTATCTTGATATGAAAAAATTACTTCATGAACATTTTTTAAAGAATTTAATAAAGCTTATTTATGTAAATTTATCAAATGAAGAATTTTATTGTGATGATTTTAGAAAGAAAGAAAAAAGTTAATTTTCAATTGATAAAATAAGAATAAATTACTGTTGACACTACCGTCTAAGGAAAGAATGACAGTATTCATTACGACAACAATCATAATTAGATTTTCATAGACAGGAGCTTATACAAGCATTTTAATTCTTCTCCTAAAGGCATTAACTATTCCCATAAATCCTCCTTCATTTTACTCAGAAATGGTTTATGAATAATTTAATGATTTCATTAAGGTTTTGATAGATTATTATTGCTTGAAAACTTTAGTTGCCATTAATACATCATCTCCAGACCAATTTGCTTTGATCTTATTTTATCCTTTGTGAATTAGATTATTGACCTGTTGTTTAACAATTTGGACATATTCTTTTTCCAATGGTTCTTTAATGAACTGATCAATAGTTTAAGGCTGTTTATATTAGTCAGAGCTTTAAGCATTATTTTTATCTTCTTTTCCATCTTTTTAATTGTTTGTATCTAATTGGCTTGAATTTGTGTTTTCTTTTTTCTTAGAATTTTTTGACTTTTTACTTAATGTATCAGCAATTGTCTCATCAAATGCCTTACTTGAAATTGTTTGACTACGATTTGAAAAGCTGCTCATGCTATTGCTTTCAAATTTACTAGAAGTTCCTTAACTATATTGATAACTAGATGAGTTCAAACTACTTCTTCTACTTTCATCTAAAATACTATTAAAAATACTTGCGTTGTCTCCCATAACTATACTAAATTCAGTATCTCTTTATGATTTTTCTTCTTCTTCTTACTCAGTTGGGAATAGTATTTCTCTTGCTTTTATTAAATCCCAATCAAATATGGGTTAATCTCCTTAATGTCTAGCACCTACGTTACTGCTATAAGGATTAGTTTTCTTTTTATTTATAGAAGCTTCATCAAGTTTAGTTTAAGATCTATTCATTTCTCCATTTTAATTTGATTCATTACCAGTCATTGATTTAATTTTCAATATTCCCTTTGTTGTTTTTGGTGTTAGTATTTATTTTTATTATGGATCTAATATATCAAAATTGGCTAATGTTCCCTTCTTTGTAATTAAATTAGTATCAAAAGCTTATTGAGTTCCCATATTTGATTAACTATTCTTATCAGAATCAGGTATTATTAAATTTGTTCCTTTTTTCGCCTTATCTTAATTTTCTAAATATTCCAAAGAAACTGCACTCTAACCACTCTAAGGAATCATATTAACATTTGTTTTTAAGTTTGGATCAGCTAGAATGTTGGCTTTCTCATCAAAATTATCATTTTTACCCTTCTATGAAAATAATGTTTACTATTTTAAAAATTATTATACAATACTAGGAGCTTTATGATATGTACCCTAACTCATATTTTCATGAACTAATTTTTAACTTGTAGGTTATCCAATTAAAGTTTGTGATTTTTATTTATTTTATGCAGCTGCTAAATCCAAAGGATTCATCCCAATTGGATGTACTTGTGCTATAGAATTTATTAACAAAAAGGTAGTCTTATTCTTACTAACTGGCAAAAACTTCATCTTTTCCACTTAATTTATAAAAAAATAATAATTAATTCAAATAAAATATTTTTTTTAAGCTATTAATTATTCTAACTGTATCCAAAAATTATTTGTCGACAATCATTTAATGATGAATAAATAATTGAAATGAATTAAATGCTAAATTTTAATAAGAATTTATTTACTTCTTTTTCTTTTTTCTTCAACAACTTGACTTCTTAGTTTGACCCTTTTTTCTGCTTGATAAGCGATTTAAAATTTCATTTTTTTAAGTTTTTCAATTCTTTCTTTTTTTTTAAGTTCCTTTTTTTAAGATTTTAAGACAGGTTAAATATCATCTTCATAGTCAGTGGGTTCCTTGTATAACACTCTTGCTATTACATCTTTATTTTAGAAAAGTTTTCTGTATAGTTAACCATCATCTTTACTTAAGACTTAGTTCATTATGCTTATTTTTTAATCTTAAGCATCATTTTTATCTTTTACTGATTTCTTTTTCTAAATCTGATAATTTTATTTAAAAAGGCTAACTTATATTAAATATATAAAAACTTTACTTCTTTCTTGATTTTGCTTATGCCTGATTTGCTTGCAATACTTGCTTTCTTGGACAGTTATTGTTTTTATTAATTATTATAGTAAAAATCTTCATCAGAAAATAAATCATCATTTAAATAGTTGATTTTGCTTGAATCTAATAAGATATGTTATCTCGAATCTTAATTTATTTCAGACTAGGAAGCAATTCTTGCTTGCTTTTATTTTGAATTATTTAAAGAATTTTCTAAAATGATTGAACCAGGAAGACTCTTTTAGATTCTTGAAGATGAATTTATACTGTTCATAGTTCCTGGTAAGTGTTTAATTCTTTTATTCATAATTGCTTTCTTTGGAGATTCAGGATCTACTTATCTATATAATTCTTATGAATCTTATATTGAAACTTCCTTTTTCTTCTTAAAAGATTAAGGTTTAAATGATTTTAGCATTGGATTAGGATTTCTAGGAATTTCATCAATCAATTCCTTTTATGAGCCCTCTTGAATACTACTCAAAGAAATATGATCATTATAAATAATTGGTTAACTCAATTAATTATTAACTAAATTTGACAGTGTAACAGTTTTTTTTCTATAATTTCTTTCTATTTATCTATCTTTCAATATATTTTATATCAATTTGCTGTCTTCGGTTTCTTTTAATTCAAGTTAACAATCCAACTATTAGTTTATTTCATATGTTTTTTATATTTCATTAAAAAACTCATCCTCTTCATCATAATCTTTATTTAAATTACTGTCAATACTACTCACATCAGACTCTACTTTTCTAGAAGGTATGATCTATTAACTATTCTAATTACTTTCTCTATATTATTTATTCTGTCTAGTCTTTTATATTACACTTGGCTATAACAAAATTGTTTATTAATTCGACCCTTATTGTTAAGATTTATTTGAAATATATGTATTTTAATTCATGCTTCTATCTCTATTTATAATTGATTAATTTATATAAGAATTTTAATTTATGTCACTAGGATTTCTACCTAAATTATTTTATACAAAAATGTTTAAAATTTTAGTGAATGATATTTATTTTGTTTTACTCTATGAATTATTCTTTACAATTGTTAAACGAATCTAAGTATTATTATTGCTCTTTATACTTCCCCTAAATTGTCTCTATCCTCGCTCTAAAGGTTTTATAATCATCGTTTTCTTTGTTGTCATTTTCCTGGAATTCTTCCTCTAGTTTTCTCTTTTTGGAGATTATTTATCTCTCATTGAAGACTCTAAATTTTATATACCATTTAACTTAAATATCTCATTTTATTTTTCGTTTTAGATTAAAAATAATTTTTATTTATTTTCATAAACAAAATCGTTAAATTGATGAGAAACAAATAAAATTTACTTTTGAGGTATTAGGGTTGTCTTTTAAGAATTGGATTAAATTTAGGGAACTACTAGTCATTGTTTTAAATTTAGTCAAGGTCTTTTATACGGATGGATTTTTAGAGTTAATTTTATCTAAGATTATCTTCTAATGTTAAAAGCGCAAAATCTTAATTTTAATTTTATTTGATATGCTGTGATAATAGAGCGTTGCTATTTGTAGGAGAAAAATTACTATTATAATTATTTAAAATAGATAATTGTGATTCTTTTAAAACAATTGGAGGTATTTTTAAAAGCAAATTCAGATTTGTGTCTTAAGATTTTTAAGTATTTAAGTTTTATTCATTACGCTCTTGTATATCTTTTTCAATAAGTGGTTTACTTTAATCATTTTGCTAATCCTTCATTTGTGGCTACTGTTCAATAGCTCTTAATTCATTTTCAGTTTTTCCATTTTAATTTTTTTCTGCTGAAGGGTTTTCCTATTCATCAATATTTTAATCCTCCTCTCCTTACTTTTCTTTATTGTTTAAACTTCCGCTATTTGATTTAGATTTTGTAATTGTGAATAACTTTTTAATTGATGCTCCTTGTTTGAAAAAATTAATAATTTCTCCTATACTTGTTATTTTTTTTGCTTTCCTTTCTTCCAATTCTTTATAAACTTATTTATTTGATTTGTAAATACCCCATCTAATAAAATCAGCTAAGTTATGAGATTGAAAATCATCAACGCTTTTAACTCTTTTTTTGAGTAATCTTTCACTTTCTTCATATTTAATTTAAATAATAGCCATCAATAGATTTTCTAAAAATACATTTCCAACTAATGTGCAGATCATAAAATAAATGAATGAAGGATACTAATTAATTTATAAAAAAGAAGGTTATTATTTTCATAAAAATAATGTAAATTTACACCAAATGTTTGTTAGACTTATGCTTAAATAGTAGACCAACCTTCTTGAGAGACAACGACATAAACATTTAGTAAAGACCATCCAAAAGAATCAAAGTTTTAAGTATCCCAGAAAGGACTTGTCATTCCTTTTGCGCATATATAATTGATTTATTTATCACTTTATGCATATTAATAACAGTCAGGATCATCACTACACAAATATATATTAGATATATTATCACCAAATTGTATGCCATTAGTAGAATCAAAACATCTTTTCTTTAAAGCACCTGCAAATAATTATAAGCCAGCAATAGCAAATACTAAATAGAAAAAAACTAATATAATCATTGCATCTTTAAGCAGAGAAAAAGAACTAAAAAGAGTGTTAAGAATTTATTTTAAAGCTTTAATTCTAGAAATAGTTCTTAGCGGTCTCAAAACTCTCAATGATCTTACTGCTGATAAATTAACTTAACTTGTATTAACGATATAAGGTAAATAACCTGTAATAATAATAGTAATATCTAAAATATTCCACAAATCCCTCATATAAGAGTCTTTATTAAAAATAAATCCTAAAGCTAATATTTTAAGTCCCATTTCTACTGTGTACAAAATAAGCAGGACCAATTCTATTTTTTATCTTTATTAATCATCACTATCTGTAGTTGGATCATCCATAGCTAAAATTACGCAATTACATAAAATAATACAAAGAGTAGCATATTCAAAAGGCTTGCTGTTTATAATATTGCAGCAAATTTATGAAATCGAACTATTTTTATTTAAAATTATATAAATATTAAGCAAAGAAAGGTAAATTAATAGAAATTAGCTAAAAGTAAATAACTATCATTAAAAATTTATTATTTGAGTCAATTCCTGAAAATCTAAATCTGTTTACTTCTATTTTTTTAAAGTTATGTTTAAAGAAGTTGAAAAAGTTTTTATTTTTATTAACCAAAAGACACATTTGAAAAACTAATTTATTAAAGTTCTTATTTATTATTCATTAAATAAACTTTTATTTTTTTAAATTGGATGACCTAAATAATCTCCAAATATTTCTTATTTTATAATATTCAAAATCAAAATTTTTTGAATATAATATTATTTTAAGTAGTTTTTTCCAGTATTTTTTCTTAATAAAAATAACTTTGAATACATTTTTTTAGAATTGTTTTTGAATTTCAAAAAGGCTACAATTAAATGAAAAGACATTCGTGGAATAAATTTGATGTGTAATATGATAGTTACTAATTTAGGTGGGCTTGATTAAAATAGAACAAATATTAATAAATTAGAGATAGACTTTTGACAAAAGAATCTCTTAAATTTTGTAAATTAAAGGCTGTAAAGCTATTGACTAATAAATATATTCTAGAGATGAGAACAGTATCTATTTTTAGCAAACTAAGAACAAAATTCTTTATAAATCTTTAAAATTGATTATAACTCTATTATAAAATTTCTTTTGTTTGAATTAAATGTAAATGAAAACATCAAATATTTACTTTTTAACTGTCCAAATTTGCTTGAAAATCTTCCTTAAAGCAGTGTCTGCAGTAAATTTTTAAATTTTTTAGAACTCATTCATCTCTACTACATCAAGGTATTTAGTTTATTCTTCTTTCTCTTTTAATGCCATGAATTCAGCTTCCTACTCTTATAATTATTGCATTTGCTATTCTTCATTATCATTTTCTTCATATTTATTTTAATTTCTCATCCAATCCCATAGATCTTCTTCACCATCATGTTCAATATCATTATAACCATCATTTTAATTCATTTCTGCTGCAATTTACTCATACATATGTTTCATTTATTCCTATTCATTTTATTAAAACAAACTTAAGCGTTTCTCATTTAACTTAAATAATTTTGGATTGTATAATTAAGAATTTAACTTATTTAAATAAATCGTTTAACGCTTCTTCCTACCTTTTTTTTATCTTTATTTCTTTCCAAAAAAGAAATGTCTTATGAATCATCATCATCATCATCTGAATCATCCTCTTAATATTCAGAATCAGTATCTTTTGTTCTTAAAAGTATTTTTTTATCTTTTATTGTTTTCTTTTTATGAGAAGACTATGTAATCTCATTTTCAAATATTGTCTTGAGCTTCTAAATCCATTTATTTTATTCTATTAAACGAATAAATATTTGCGTTATAGTAACATTTTTTCTAATAAGTAATGTTAAATTGTCTAAGAGCAAAATAAAATAAATTTATTTACTATTTTAATTTTGATGATTTTAATTTTAATTATTCTCAGCAGACTATTTCATCCTGTTTAACTAATCCTCTAAATGCTAAAAAACTAAATTGCTTTGATTTTTTATGTCTAAATTAAAACTAAAATGGATTTTTGTGAACTTGACTTGGAATGTTAAAAAATCAAAATTTGATATTTTCCAATTATTTGTTTGATCTTTTAATTATCAGCTAAAAAGCGAATGAATGATTGATTAATTAATTGAAGATCCTTTTAATGAATTTAATAACTGAGATGATTAATTATTTGATTTGATGAATACGGATCTATAAGTATATATCCCAAACATATATTCATAAATACAGAGACATTTGCTTCTATTTCTAAATTAATTCTAAAAATATTACATCAATACAATTACATAGGGATTAATTGATTCATCATTTATCTTATTTTTCATGCTGATATTTACTATTAAATTATTCTACGTTCAATGTAATTTATTTATTTCATCCTAAAACTAATAATTTAATTACTCAATTCTAATAACAATTATAAGTCCTCCATTATTCATACTTAAATATCTTCATCTTTTTTCCAATCCACATTTTTATGTTGTTAGAACTAATTATCCTTATGAGAAGATTTATTTTAGGAAATTAAATTTAAATTTATTTGTGTTATCACCACACAGAAACATAAAATTGATACAGATGTTTTAAATTATAATTTTTTTGTTTACAATGTTAATTATTGATATCAGTGACCACATATTATCTAAAAATCTAACTATAATTTCCTTTCTAAATTAATTTCTAATTTTTTTACATGTGACAAGAAACTTGATTATTATAATTTTTACCAAACTATTAATTTGTAAATTTGGCAAAATCAATATCTCTAAATAAATATATAAATAAATAAAGCTTATTTACATACTGATTTAATAAAATATTTATTTCAATATGGCTTTAAAATAAAAAAACAAAATAAAATCAATTAATTCTCCACATATATTTCAATTTAATATTCTATGAAAAACAAAAATAATTATAATTATAAATCAGCAATATATATTTGCATAGCATTTTAAACCTTAACTTGTTTAAAAAAATTATGAAACTATCAAAAAAATTGAATTGAAAATATAGAGACTTATTTCTCAAAAAAGCTGTAACAAACATGCATAAAATATTTCAAAACATAAATTAAAAAAACATTTTAATATTTTTTATCAAAGTTTCATTTATTATTTATAAAAATAAATGTCAAGTTTAATTTAGAGTAGAATGTGCTACTTTTTATTTAATTAATATTCTAAATAAATTTATTTAACAATTCAGAGTGTTTGTTATAAATAATAATGTATTAACATTTTTTTAATTTTTAAATAGGAACATTTATGTATTTAGTAATATTCCATTAAATTTAGATTTAAAACCAAAAAAAGTAAGATGAAAAAGTATTATTGAAGATCAAAAATTTTATATATAGTTGGCAATGATTTGAAAAAAGATTTCTTCTTCTTTAAAATATTGAAAGAATTAATTAAAAAAGCTTTATCTTGGAAAATTTATTAATTGGTATTTTTAGTTATAATAATAATTAAAAATAAATAAGATTGATAGACAAACATATTATTTATAATACAAATAAATAGGAAGAAAAATGATAGAATTTCCAGAAAATTAATAAAATATTCCATAAATAGATTATTTTTTAATTAATAATTATAAAATGTGCCATCTATAAATTTATAAATTGCTATCAGTAATATTAGATGATGAAAATGTTAATAATTACTTAAATGTTCTAAATGCATTGCTAAAAATTAATATAAAAGCTATATTGTCCTAAAAGAATTATTAGAATATGAAGAAAATACTATTTTTGATAATTGGCCTATTTTTCTTCATGAATAACTAACTGTATTCATAGCTTCAAGAAATATCTTAAAAATCAACTTAGCTAGAAATCTCTTTTAAAATAAAGAAATTTTTCAAAGAATTTAGAATGGATATACTTAAATTAATTAATAAATAAGAAGACCAAATTTTAAAACAACTTAATAAATTATTTGAAGACTCCATTCAAATCTATAAGATGATTTCTTATAAAGATAAGCTCAAAGAAATAATAAAAAGTGAATGGTAAAATTAGTAAAAGTAGAGCTAGCTGCTAAAAGAATTAATAATATAAAATAAAATAAATTAATAAAACAATTTTTAAACATTGATAGACTCCATTTATAACTTAAATAAATTTGATTTTGATATTACTAATTATGAGAATATAAAAATCAAGTAGTTTCATTGATAAATAAATTGGATGTTATTAGCCTTAATTTCCTTTTCGAAAGTAAAATTTATCGAAATATCTAAGCAAAAATAATTAATAAATTTTAAAAAAAGAAAATTCTAAACTCTAAATAGATGAAATAGAAGATCTTCCTCAGTGCAAGAAATTCTAGACAGTTAAAATTGATTTAAGGTACTCATTACAAACAAATAACTGAAAAAAATATTATTGTATTTTTTATAAAAAAGCAAATAAACAATCATAATAAATGGTTTAAGAGACATTTGTAGAGATGTAATGGATTGCTAATATACCACAAATCTCTCTTTAAATTTAAAGTATTTTTTTTTAATTTTTAAAAAATCCAACTATCATTTCAACAATTTCACTTTCATTTTCTTAAAAATTGAAATATGAAAGAATGTTTATTTAAATTAAATATTATTATTATTTCAATTTATCCATTTTTTTCAATACAAACAATTAATTACAAATAAATTTTTGATTATTTTATTAGTAGGAAAAGTAAACTCAGAGAAGATTGGGTTAAGAATATTGGATTAAGTTTAGAAAAGTGTCAGAATATAACTTGTTTCGGTCTTGGTCTTTAGTAACTTAACAAAATATGAACAAAATATCTTTTTTTTATACTTTTAAAATTTATGAAAATTTAAAAATACTATTTCAATTTATTTTTTTTAATACAAGCAAATTCAAATTAATTTTTGATTATTTTTGAATAGAGATAATAAACTTGGAGCAGATGGAGCTTATAATATTGAAATGAGTTTATAAAAGTGTCAAAAAATAACCTTTTTAAATCTTGATTTTACCTATTATGAATTAAATATCAAATTTTTTTTTAAATTTATTTCATTTAAAAATATTGTTTCGATTTATTCATTTTTTTCAACACAAACAAATTATTGACTATTTTATTAATAGATATAATGAACTTGGAGTAGATGGAGCTTATAATATTGGAATGAGTTTAGAAAACTGTTAAAATATAAAATCTTTGAATCTAAATCTTTAGTAATTTAGATATCTTTTGTTTATTTTGATGATATTTCAATTTATTCATTTTTTTCAAAACACAAACAAAATATTGATTATTTTATTAATAGAGATAATGAACTTGGTGCAGATGGAGCTTGTAATCTAGGAAAGAGCTTAGAAAAATGCTAAAATATAACATGTTTGAATCTCAACCTTAGGTAATTTTATAAAATATGATAGAAATATCTATTGTTTTTTGTTCATTTTTTTCAGCTTGAACATACAAATTCAAAAAAATTAATGACTATCTTCATAAAAGGTCAAATGAAATTGGAGTAGATGGAGCTAAAAATATTCGAAAGAGTTTAGAAAAGTATTAAAATATTACATCTTTGAATCTCAATCTTTAGTAATTTAGATATCTTTTGTTTGTTTTGATGATATTTCAATTTATTCATTTTTTTCAAGACAAACAAATTATAGATTATTTATTAATAGGTGGAATAATCTTAGAGAAGATGGAGCTGAAAATATTGGAAAGAGTTTAGAAAAGTGTAAAAATATATAATCTTTGAATCTTGATATAGGGTATTTAATAAAATAAGAATGATATGTCTTTTGTTTTGATATTAATGAATTTTATTATTTTGTTAACAATACTATTTGAATTTATTTATTATTGCCAACATAAGCAAATTCAAATAAATATTGGTTATTCGAAAAGGTATAATGAATTTGGAGAATATGCAGCTAAGAATATAAGAATGAGGAAAGAAAAATGTCAAAATTAACAATTTTTAAATCTCTAAATTATGTAATTTAATAAAAAACAAATAAACTATTTTTTTACTTTTTGATTTATCTATTAAATTTTACAAACAAAATATTCATAAGCTTCTCTCTAATAATTTTAGGGTATAAAATGAATAAATTTTTTTACCTTGAATTTACTTTTATTACTTTTTTTTATTGAATATTATTTTAGATTAATTTAATTTTTGAAAAACCTAAAGGGATAATTTCTTCAGAAAAAGAAAAGAAGACAAAAAAATAATTCAAGACCTAAAATATAAATTGAAAAGACTAGTATGTTTTGAGTTATGGATTTGATTTTTTAAATCAAAAAAATATTTTAACCAAAACAAAATTTAAGAGTGAAGAAAATAAATCAAAATTATTTAATAAATAGCAAAATTAATAGATAAATTTAAATTTTAAATTAATAGCACAAATTATCTAATATTAAAATATGAAATAAGGATATATTCTTCATACTTATAAAATACTTGTTCAAAAATGTAGTAAATATTTAATATTAACTATATATTTAAAAATTAAAATATTGTTCTTTGATTTCAATACCACCTCTTTATATTTCAATAATTTTATCTTTCTTAAAAATTTTGTTTCTGAACACAATAAATATCAACTAATTTTTTTAATTTACAAGCATTTTTATGATTAATAAAGAAGTTAAAATAGCTAACTAAATAATTTGAATAAAATTTGATTTATCTCTTAAAAATTTTGTTTCTAAATTTTAAAAACATCATCTAATTTTTTTAATTTACAAAAAATATTTCTGTTAGTAATAATGGGGAAGATAAAATAACTAAATAACTTAAAAACAAAAGTAGCTTTAGCTAACTAAAATTAGTATGGAACTAGAACTAGCAAGAAGCACAAATGCATAAGAAGGAATCATGAGACATTTATATACAAACTATCCAAAAAATACATAGCTACTTTAATATTATGGTTCCATAACTATTCAAAATTTCAGATGTAATCCTAGGAGAAGTAAAAGAAGACAAGAACAATCCATAAATACTCTGAAAATAACTAAAAAACAATATTGTATTGTAAATAAATAATCATTATATTTATCTTGTATAATCAAATTTCATATATACTATACTGTAAGTTGCAAAATATCATACTCCCCTAGATAAAATTTAACTACGTTCAATCTTATTACAATAGAATGAATGTCAAATACTGAAATATCAAGTCAATATGGGTAATATTTTTTGAAGATGCGATATATATTACTTTTATTTTGAAAAATTTTAATTATCTCTTTGTCTGATTATCTTATTTATAATAATTAAATTTAAAATTAATTGAAATTGTTAAAAAAAAGAAGGGAATTAAAAATAAATAAGATAGATAGACAAAAAAACAAAGATTTTGTTTTCCAACAAATAAAAGAAAAATGATAGAAATACATGATGATTCAATTGATTTTTCAGAAATTGATTATTTTTTAAAAAAGAATTATAAAATGTGTGAAATTCATAAGTAATAGCTTTTATCAATAAGATTAGATGACGAAAATGATAAATAATTACTTAAATGCGCCAAATGTTTGGCTAAAAATTCATATAAAAGCTATGTCTTCATTATTACAATCTGAATAAAAAACAATTTTTGAGAATTGGCCTCTTTTTGATGGCGAAGAATTGTATTAATACCTTCAAGAAATTGTTTAAAAACCATCTTAACTACAAGAAAGCTAAGAAAAAATAAAGAAATTTTTCAAAGAATTTAGAGTAGAAATATTTTCTTTAATAGATGAAAAAGAAGATCAAGTCTTAAAACAACTGAAATTGTTTTATGATAAATGTGAAGATCCTATTCAAATTTATAATAAGATTTCTTATAAAGATAGGCTTAAAGAAATAATAGAAAAAGAATGGTAAAATTAGTAAAAGTAGAACTAGTTGCTTCAAGAAATAATACGACAAAATAATCTAAATTAATAAAAGAATTATTAAAAATTGATAGATTCCATTCATAACTTTAATAAATCAGATTTTGATCTTACAAATTATTTGAACATCAAAAATGAAATAGTTTCTTTGATTAATAAATTTGTGATTATTAATGAGTCTTCCCTTGAAAAAAATAAATTTGATCAACAAATCAATACAAAAATAATGAATACACATTAAAACAAAGCTAATTCTTAAATAAAAATAGCTCGACTAGAAGATCTTCCTTTGTGTAAAGAGTTCTAAACAATTGAAATTGATTTTAGGTACTCATTAAATTTTATGTAAATAAATATTATGGTACTTTTTATGAAAATAAAGAGAGCAAAAATTGTTAAGAAAAAGAGATTAAAAAGAATTTGGTAAAATTTTAATGAATTTCAAAGAAGTCAGAAATTTCTCTTTAATTTTAGGGTATTTTATTTTTTTATTCTATTTATTAATAATTTTCAATGTAAACAGACAAATTCAAATAAATTATTGATTATTTTCTTAATAGAGGATGGGAATTAGGAAGTACTGGAGCTAAGCACATATTAACAAGTTTAGAAAACTACTAAAATTTAACAAATTTGAATCTTGATCTTAAGTAATTAAAAAAACTATTAGTGAAATAATATTTATTTTTTTAAAGATGTTTATGAATTGAATTTTAATTTTTAAATAATAATTATATTCATTCATAATTTTTAATACAGGTAAATTCTAATAAATTATTGATTATTTTTCTAATAGTCGTAATGAACTTGGAGATGAAGGAGCTAAGAATCTTGGAAAGAGTTTCGAAAAGTGTCAAAACATATCATCTTTGAGTTTCTACCTTGAGTAATCTAATAAAATAATAATGAAATAAATTTTATTGTTTTCATAGAAATTTAGAAGTTTATTTCGATTATTAAATCAATCTATTCATAATTTTTAGCACAAAAAAATTCAAACAGGCTATTGATTATTTTTTGAATAGATATAATTAACTTGGAGCAGATGGAGCTAAGAATATTGGAATGAGTTTAGAAAAGTGTCAAAATATAATGTCTTTGAGTCTCAATCTTAAGTAATTTAATTAAATATAAAATTTACTGTTTTTAAGATAATTTTCAAGTTTATTTCAATTAAAAAATATTAAATCAATCCAT
Organism: Tetrahymena elliotti 4EA; assembly: GCA_000231825.2. Lineage (NCBI taxonomy): Eukaryota > Ciliophora > Oligohymenophorea > Hymenostomatida > Tetrahymenidae > Tetrahymena > Tetrahymena elliotti. The sequence continues at coordinate 1,118,282 of JH720315.1, read as the reverse complement.
TCATAATTTTTAACACAAACAAATTCTATTAAATTATTGATTATTTACTTAATAGTGGGAATAAACTAGGAATAGATGGAGCAAAGAATATTGGAATGAGCTTAGAAAAATGCCCAAATTTAACATATTTGAATCTTAATCTTCAGTAATTAAAGATATTAGAAGCTTTGCTTTGTTGAAGAGATTTATGAAATTTATTTTAATTTAAAATGATTTCAAAAATTTAATCATTAATTAATTCCGACACTTAAGAATTTAAATAAAATATTGTAATAGGGACAATTAACTTGGAGTAGAAGGAGCTAAGAATATAGCAATGAGTTTAGAAAAGTGCCTAAATATTACAATTTTAAATCTCAATCTTAAGTAATCTATGAAAATATCAATGAAAGAAATTTTATCAGATTTAAATAATAAATATAATTATGAAATTTATTATTTGATTAATTATTTTCAACAAAAAGAAATTAAATTTTTAATTATTTTTATTAGTTATAATAGTCTGGGAGTAGATGGAGGAAAGAATATTGGACTAAGTTTAGAAAAGTGTTAAAATATCACATCTTTAGATCTCAATCTGAGGTAATATTATTTCAACTACCTTATTTTGAGTACAAATAAATTTTAATAAATTATTATTATTTTCTTTACAGTTACAATTAAATTGGAGCAGATGGAGCTAAGAATATTGAAATGAGCTTGGAAAAATACCAAAATTTAACATCCTTGAATCTTAATCTTCAGTAATTTAACAAAATATGAATAATGTCTTTTGTTTTCTTTTGAAAATAATCAAATTCATTTAAATTAAAAAATATTAATTCAATTTATTCATAATTTTAAACACAAACCAATTCAAATAAGTTATTGATTATTTTTTGAATAGATATAATCAACTTGCAGATGGAGCTTAGAATATTGCAATGGGTTTAGAAAAATGCCAAAATATTACATCTTTGTCTCTCAACCTTAGGTAATTTAATAAAATAAGAAATAAATTTCTTTTGCTTTTTTTGAAAATATTTATGAAATTTTTTGAAATAAGAAATATTATTTCAATTTTTTTCATAATTTTCAAACAAACTAATTCAAATAAATTATTGATAATTTTCATAATAGTGGTAATTAAATTAGAGCAGATGGAGCTAAGAATATTGGAATGAGCTTAGAAAACTGCTAAAATATAATATCTTTGGATCTCAACCTTCTTGAGTAATTTGATAAAAAATGAATTAAATGTCTTTTTATTTTTTTTGAAAATATTTCTGAAATTTATGAGAATTTAGAAATATTAATTCAATTGATTTGTTATTATCAACACAACCAAATAATAATTGTAATTTTCTTAATAGCAATTATTATGCAGTAGAAGTAGTTTAGATTATTACTATGAGTTTAAAAAAATGCCAAAACATTACATCTTTGAATCTTAATCTTGGGTAATTTATTATGAATTAAATATTTTTTCTTTTTTTTTGAAAATATTTATGAAATATATGAAAATTAGAATATTCATTCCATATAATTCTTATTTTCAACACAAGCAAATTCAAATAAATTATTTATTATTTTTCTTTGCTTCTTTAAGAAATTTTACTGGAAAAAGTATTTAGGATTTTTTTTCTGATTACTTTAAGATTTATGTTTCCTCTTTTATTTTAATTTGTTTTTATTTTATTTTTTTGATATTATTTTATTTTAGATATTTAATTTGATTTCTAAAATTTTAAAGGGAAAGGAATAGAAGATGAAAATATAATTCTAGGCCTAAAATAAAAATTTAAATATATTAGAATGTTTTAAATATAAATATATATGGAGATAGAATCTTAATTCTATGCCTAGAGCTTTTAGGTAACACATACAGCATGTCTCATAATTAAGCACAATAAGAAGGGCTGGATGGCCAGTAAATATATATAGGAATAGAGATAGAAATTGTATAGTATATTAGGAAAAATTTCTTTTGTCTTATATAACTTTATTAATCTGTTTTGTTTGATTATAATAATTAAAAAATAAAAATAATTGAATCAACCAAAAAAGTAGTAGAACTTAAAAATAAATGAAAAGATTAACAACTACTCTTAAATTTAAAAACAAAAAATGATAGAAATATCGGGAAATTAATAAAATATTTCACAAATAGATTATTTTTTATGTAAAATTACTCAATGTGTGCAATCCATAAGCTATAGCCTTTATCAATAGGATTTGACTATGAAGATGAAAAAGACTTACTTAAATGTGTTAAATGTTTGGCGAATAAACATCTAAAAGCTATATTTTGCTAAAAGAATTGTTAGAATCTGAAGAAAACACTATTTTTGATAAATGGCCTATTTAGGATGATAGTCTGAATTGAATTCTTTAAGAATTTTGTTAAACGCCATTTGGGCAAATACAAAGCATAGAAAAAATTGGAAAATTATTTAAAGATTTTTAAAAAGAAATAATAGATTCAATGGAAGCATAAAAGAAGAAAATTATTATTTAACTGATAGAACAGTTTTTTCATAATAATATTTATTTTCATAATTAATAAATATTTTCACTTTTTTTCCACCAAAATAAAAAAATTAAAATTCTCAATATTATTTTGTCTTTCATTTTATTTTAAATTGTGTATTCACCTATATTATAATTTAAAAAACATTAGATTATTTTTAAAAATTCTAAATATATAGAAAAACATTATACAAGTTATAAAGGAATGAATAGATACTTTAGAATAGTGTAAGAATTAGCAGAGAAAGAAATTCTTATGAATAATAAAAGTAGGTTTTAGGCTTACTTAACTGCCTATGGCTAGGCAAAGGAATTAAAAGCTCACCATGATTAAATAATAAAAAAATATAATTTAGGATACATAGATAGTTTAGCTAGCTAATATCATTAAAATATTATCTTGCGTAAAAATATCTAATTAATGCAAGAGTATTAAGATATTGTTAAAAGGAGAGTTTTAAATCGTAAAATAGAAGGAACAGCTGATGAAATAATGCATTTTACTGAAGATTTAAAAGCATACTAAACCAACTTATTTGCTCTTTCTGAAAAATCTTTCAAAGATTTTGTGGATGAGTAAATGCTTAAGTTGAAAGATAAAAATCAACTGAAAAAGTATTTAGATCCTAAAGAATTAATCCTTTTATATTAATACTATCACTCTAAGATTAATGAAATTCTATTAGGTTATGTTAAACTCTACCATGAGGCAGTTTAAAATATGTTAGAGGGAAAAAGAGAAGTTATGTAAAAAGAAGACTTCAAATTTGAAGATGGAGAAACAGTTAAAAATAAAATGGATAAATTGGAGGAATATTTAAAAACAAAAATGCCTAAATTTCGCAGTAATAAAAACATAAAATGATAAAATCATTAAAATGCAAAAAAAAGATTAATTTTCCTACGATTTAATTGTATAAAAAGAACAAAAACAAATATACTTTGCTTTTCTTTGTATCTCAATAAATAATATATCAAAAAGAGCATACAAATTTTATTCAAATAGCTGTTAAAACCAGTTCTAGAATAATCCTTAAATTTATTTGATTGAATTTCTAAAATAAATAATTAAAATGCATTAAAAAATAAATTAAAATTATAATAAATTATCTATCTATTTACTATTAATAAATTGTTGTGGAGTTTAACCATTAAATTCTTTTTGTATTAAATTTGATTGATTTGTTAGATTTCAAATATTTATTTATATGAATTTGAAATATTTAGTTTAGAAGGATATTATTTACAATTTCTAGTGATTTTTAAATTTAAACACTAGCTTAAAAACTCTTGAAAGATGATTATGATTAACTAAATAAATAAATGAATAAATATATAAAAACAAAGTTCTACTTTGTAAAATTTTCAAAAAATTAAAGTTATCAAAAATTAAAAGAACCTGTTAAAACAAAACAAGAATATAAAGATACATTATTATTTGTTAATTAATTTGATTTTATAACTTTTCATTGAAATAATTAGGAGATAATTCTCAATCAACTCAAGAAGTCTAGTTAAACTATTTAAGAGACCTTTCAATTATGTAATTCATATATTGATTGACAGAAAATAAATGTTCACACTTTTTTATTAATTGCAAAATTTGATCAGTGGCGATTGATTTAAAGCTCTTCATCACAACTTTGGTTGTTTTTAGATCTAGAGTCCAAGCACCTTTCAGTACAGTGGAATATTTTTTAAAATAAATAATCTATTTTATCACTATTTTTAGAAATAAGCATAAAGATATAATGAGAAACAACTAATCCAGTGGTAATGTCTAGTTTATTAATAAAATTTATTAATTTTAAATGTTAAAAATACTCAATTATTATCATAAAAATACTAAAATTTCCTGAAAAAAACTTAAATTAAATGAATAAAGATTAATTTTTAATGTTTAAATAAATTCTAAAATAAATTTTTAATAAATATTTTAAATGTAAAATTCTTTTACCAACAACGTAATGAATTCTGAAGACAACCATGACAAAGGCAATATAAACGTTAAAGGCGCATGTAAGATAGAACATAAAATATTTTTTTTATTCATACCATTCTAAAGCGACAATATTTAAGAAACCAACATGTCCTAATTTTAAATAAAAATATTCTTAATACTAAAAAAGATAATGAATAAAAAGCAATACCTGAGTAGAAGAAATCAGAGGTTTTTCCATAAGGAGTGACGTAAGAGGGGAAATTAGGGTAATCCCAGTAGTATCCTTCAGGGAAGGGGAAAATAATCAAGGCTTGATTAAGACCTCTAAAGATGTAGAAGCAAGCCATGGCAATAATAGCTCTTGCAGAATTAATTCTGATAACCCTATTTATTTGTAAATAAATAATGTAAGCACACACAAATAAAAGAAGTTAGGATAGATTAATTTAAATAATGTTATTATTTATTTGATTTTTTTATCATTTGATGAGCTTATTTGTAATTTGATTTGATTACAAAATAACTCTTTTTTTTTTGGAAGCTTATATCTTATATTTACATTGATTAAAATTAATAGTAACATTTTTCCATAGACTATTTAAGAATTTAATTTCTTTTAGAAAGTAAAACTAGCTAATCATTATCATTGGTTAGCAAATCAATAACATCAAAAATATCAAATTAATATTAAATCCTTTGAATAGACTTATTTCTAAATTATTCACATTAAAGAGCATATTTTACACTTTTAATTAGTCTTAAAAAATGCATTTTGGATTGTTCATAATTTTTCTTTGAAATTATATTAAGTAAAGTAAAGAGCTAGCTTCTTTTTTTGTAATTTTAAAGTTTGGAAATGGAATCATTTATATTCGTTTACCAATAAATGCAAAGAGCGAAGAAACTGAAATCCATAATAATAGAGGCGGAGATTTAGAAGAACATTGCAATGCTTTTATCTTGATTAACCAAGTTATTTAAATAGGTTGTGGCATCATGAATAGGGTCAGATAACTTAGGGACTTCAACTGATGGCTTTATTTGCAAATAATAAAAAGATCATTAATAAAAGATAAAATGTTAAATTTATAAAAGAAAAATATGAGTTTTTGTTATGCTGCTTGCAGCTTTTCTATTAAATGAAATGGATGTATTTATTTATTTCAAAGACTACTTATTAATTTAAATCAAACTCTAAATTTTCAAAAACATAAAAATATTATAAGGTGTTTTTAACCTAATATGAGTTTAAAAGAAAATTTCATGAAATGTCTATTTTTAATCTTAAAATAAATGATTATTGTTGTTTACGGTACCATAATTCTTTCCAAGCCATACAGCACTCAGCATAAGTCCAATAACTATCATTTTAATTGTCCAATAAACACCTCTGTTTTCAACATACCATTATATCTTAACAATATTGTCATTTGCAGAATCTCTAGTAGATTAAGAACAACAAGAATCATGTCTATTTTATGCATGCAAAATAGGGCTATCGTGGCTACCATTTGTGACTGCAACATGATGATCATCTTGATCATGACCAGCAGCATTTTCTACGTCAAATTATTGATGCTTCATTTATTTTCAGAATATTTTTTTATGATTACAGAGAGAGTCGTCCTTAGATTTTAAATTTGTAAGTAATGTAGTTTGCCTAAGATAGTTATTTTTTAAGATAAAATGACAGAAATAATTTAAAGGCTTTAGCTATTTAAACTATGAAAGAATTTTTTCAGATATTTTATTGTTTAGAAAGAGTTTTGTCTTCAAATTCTAGTTTTTTAGAGCTGGTTTTACAATTCAAAGCTTGTTGAATGAATACACTGCTTCTTTGCTTGCTTATTTTTTTAACTTAATTGAATATGATAGTATTAAGAATTAAATTCCTATTTTTCTTATCTTTTTATTAGTTTTTAATTATATTTTTTTCTAATCAAATACAGAATTTAACTCAAAAATTTTGGTTGAGCTAATTAATTTTTCAGTGTTTTTCTTTCTAAATTAGTTTGTGCATCTCATTCAAACAAACAACACTCTTCAATCCAATCAATTCAAATGAGAAGCATCCAATAGTATATATGTGTCATCCGTAGAAATCCAACAAATATGAATAATATTATTTAACATCAAAAAAATTCAATCAAATAAAAACAAATTTAGCTTTTTTAATTATTTCTTTTAGTATCCCTAATAAAAGAATAAGGAAATACTTAAATAGATTATGATTTTTCTTGTTTTAAATAATCTAATAAACAATAATCATCTGTCCACAAAATTTTAATAATATTATATAAAAACAAATTTAAATAATTTTTACCAATCATATATCAAATTAATTTATTATTAATCTAATTTTCCTCTTAGAGAAGTTTCAAAGAATAAAAACCTCTTTACTCTATTTTATTTTTTATTAAATTATTCATAAATGCGCATTTATTTATTTTACTTTCTCATAATTTTCTTTATATTGTAAATGACATAATTTATTTGATTTCCATTTTAAATACTTTCATTTATCTCTCTCTAACTTATCATAAAAAATACTCCAACAATCTTCAACTATTTTTAAAAACAACTTTATATTTTACAAATTTATAAAAATATATTTACTCTTATATTTACTTTAACAATCCAAAATCTATTTTAATTATATAATTTCACAAAAAGTCTTTAATAATGTTTAAAAAATCAGAACAAAAATAATGTCAAGGATAATCAGCCAACAAATTAAAAAAATATCTTTGAATTTCTTTTTGAAATATGATTTTTCTCCTAAATATTAAAAAACATCCTTAATTTCAATTAAAAAACCAAAGTATTTCTTATTTTTGTAAATATTTTCTTCTTAAAATTAATTGTTCTACCATTTATATAACTCTGTATTTAATTTTTGAATAAACAGAATTATTGAATAAATAATTCAATTAAATATTTTTAAAAAATGGATTCAGTTTAAAATAGCTCTTAATGACTAAATTAAATGTAAAAAATTATAAATATTTTTTTAAAAATGAGAATGTAAAATCTACTTTATTTTTAAAATAAAAATATTTAATACATAAATAATCATTCAATAAAATTCTAGCCTATTAAATATTTTTTAATGAATAAGATTTAAATTTTTATTTTTTTTTGTTGGAATTTTTAATAAAATACATAAATTTAAAATTGATTAAGAGGAGTTATTTTATTTTGTGTAAAAAAATAAATACAATTTAAAGAAAATAACTATGTGTTTAATATTTTTAATTAATGATAATCATTAATTTCTCTTAAACAAGCACATTAAATTTAAAATTAATTAAATTATATTTTAGTAAATTAGCTATTAGATTCTTTTATTTGAATAGTTTTTTGTTCAGTTTTTTAAGTTTTAATAGTATAATAAAATGAATTTGCCTTTTTCAGTCATAAAATCTATTTGAAATTTTATTTTGAAAAATTAAAGCAAATTTAAAGATCTTATTCATTTACTATTTTTGTTTTGATTTGTGGAAATTTCATTTAATTTGAGATAAGGAATAACATACTTATTATAAAAAGAAAACAGTTTTACTAAACTAGAATAGTTATTGATAATTTTATTTTAATCAACTTAGCTTTTTTGATATAAACCTAAGTAAGATCTCTTTAATTATGATAGAAAGATATTTATCATTTTAAATTTGAAGATGAAATAATAAGCACATTTGTCTATCTTTTTATTTCCTTTCTATTTTAAAATTAATTTGAAAATTTACCTGCAGATTCTTTTCTATATGGTTGAATTAAATGCAGGAAATAATAAACAAAAAATGAATGATACTTTAGAATTACATTTTATTTTAGTGAATTTTTATAAATATTTTAGAAGTTTTAAATTTATTTTTAAATTTTTAATGAGATTTATTTGTTATATAGCTTTAAATAATATTTATTTATAGAATGAAAGATCAAAATAGTTACATTCAGTATTTATCAAAATACTTTATTAATTTTACTATTTTAACTTTTATTGAAATATCTACTTAAATTTTACAATTTTCTTAATTAATTTACAAAATAGATGAATGACACTTAAAATATCTTTTAGTGATTTAAAAATATCTTCTAGCTTTATTTCCATGAAAATATTTTAAAGCTAAATATATCTGATTTGTCTAAAGATGAATGAATTTTTTCATATCTAATAAACAAATTTTATATTAAAATTATGATAAATTAATTATCAGATTGAAAGAGTTTGTATTAAATAAGCATGTATTAAGTTAGAATATAGTTAAAATAGATTGATTAAATTACAAATCAAATTTACATAGCAATTTTCCAAAAAGATAAAATAGAAAATATTTAGCAAAGAAATTTAAAATTTTACTGAATGCTTATTCAAGAAATTTTAGTAATGTTGATTTCAGTTTGGATGTAACTATTTATTAAATTTTAACTTATTTATACCTAACTGGAATAATATTTAATATGACCATTTTAATATTGCTTGATGGATTCAATATTCTTTATTTTTTGTCTTTCATTCTGATAATCAATAAACAAACATTAAGTTGAGGTTATTTTTTGCTTGAGAAAAAAAACAATCAATACTAACTAAATTAAGAATTAAGAAAGTAAGTAAAACTGAATGAATAAATAATTCAAAAAACTTATAGATTGGGTTAATGAATGAATAAATGAGAAGATAATTAAGTGAGTTTGTTTATTTTGGTTAAACAAATATTTTATTTATAATTAAATGGGATTCTTTTGATGGTTTGATAACTTTTCAGTAGCTTCGACATAAAGTACTTAAGGATTTAGATGTTTTTATAATGGTAGCAAAGTTAATTTTTTTTATTTTGAATGCTCAATTATCATGTTGTGAATAAATTTTAATACGCAATAATTTGAAGATTCATTGGATAAATAGATAAACTTGTTTCAAAAATAAAAAAGTAATAAAATAAAGATAATAAAAATTCAAAGAAAAAAATTAATAAGTAATTAAACAAGAAACAAAAAAAACTAATTATTTTTTGCTTTTTAATCATCAAAAATAAAAAACAAGCAGCTAATATTTTTAGTAATTAATATTGAATAAAGATGGATCCACAATAATTAAAGGTAATTTTTAGGCAAAATTTTTTATTCTTTAAAGGGATACTCTTTTTTGAGATAAATTGATTCACTAGCATTACTTTTTTAGGTCTTTCTTTAGCGAAAAATAGATGGCTTATAGGAAAAAAATCATTTTTAGACAAACTATTTCCATTTATTAAAGAAAATAATTTGTGCAAAAAAAATATTTGACAAAGATAAAACGAACAGTGAGTAATTATCAATGCAAAAAGAAGCCATTACAAAAGAAGCGCATAGAATATTTAATCCTTATAAAGAAATATCCCAATGAGAATACTTGAAAATATATAAATTATGCATTTTTATAAAAATATAGAACGTTAATAAAACTATTTGGGAACATTTGAGCAAGGCTGAAACATAAGAAAAAGATGTTGCCAAATTAATTAATTAACTTTATTAAAACTTTCCTAATTATGATATCAATAACTATGTAAATCCTTACTTGAAGTTATCTCTTTTGCACATAAACTCTCAATTTGGCAGATCAAATATTGTTTAAGGTCTTTTCCAATAAAAGCCATAAGTAGACATCAAGGATATTGTAATTTCTTAGACTTTTTCATTCATTTTCTGATGTTTTTTCTACTCATGAATTTAAGTATTTTTGATCACATTTTAAAAAACTCTATCAAAACAAATAGAATGACAGAACACCCTTACATTATGCAGCTATGAGTGGTAATGTTGATACAATTAAGGTTCTTATTCAAAATGGTGCCAATATAAATGCAGTTACTTTGGTAAGCCTTCTTATCTTCATAATCTTTTTCTTTGCTGCTCTTCTTTATCAAATTAATTTCTGATCTTAGCCATCAATCTAAATTATAAAAAGAAACTTCATTCTAAACATAGCATGACATTGTACAAGTTAGATTTACTTTCTTAAGCTTAAGTCTAGGCAATATAAAATAATAAAATATAAGATAGCCCACATAAATTGATGCAAGTTATGAATGAATAAGCAAAAATCATAAGAAATAGTTTTTTAGAGATACTTTTTTCATAGATTTCGAAGAAAAGCAAAGCAAAAATATATTGATAACAAAAGCAAAGAAAAAGGAAAAATTAGAATAAATTGAAAATTATTTAATTTAAAATAGGGTAATGAGACTCCACTTATGAAGGCAGCCCAATTTAATCAGTAAAAAGCAGTTACTTTCCTCCTCCAACATAATGCCAATACAAACATCAAAAATTCAGTAAGATCTTCTATCTAACTAAATCCTATTCTGAAATTTAAATAAAGTTTTTAAGTATCTTTCTATTCTAATTATGAGTTACTCTCAAACTCTATTTCACCCTACAAAACCAATCAATAAATGAATAAACAAATGTATAAATACACTTTTTCATATTTTAAGACAAATCTCCAATTTAATTAAGATAATCTTAAATAAAACACTCAAAATTTTTTACTCTTCATATTTTTCTACTCTAAAAACCACGCCCTTGATAGTCCACGCCCCAAAAAAAATTAAAGCATTTGAAAAGAAAAAACCAGGAACAAAGCATGAATTAATTAAAGTAATATAAATAGATCTAGTCACTTATATATTTCAATAATAATGAAAGGTATCTCTAAAGATAGCAAATTTATTATTTTAAGAGAATTGTTTCACTTCATTATGTTTATTGATTGAAGATATTCATGAAACTTTATTAAAATTAGAATATAAAATAAATAAAAAATTTAAAATCAATGATTTATTATTAATAAAAAAAAGCTTAATTAAACTGTATCTGATATATTGAGAATATCACACCCTAATTTGTATCAAAAAATGAAATAAGATTTCCCTAACTTAATCCACTGAAAGATAGAAAGAATTGACAATCTGAGTATTTAAAATAAATACTGAAGATTTAGTATTAAAAAATTATCATTAATCTAAAATAATTGGCTTTGTAATCTTTTTTAGTTATATAGAAATACCTTACAAATAAAAATTAAAATAAGAAGGCTTAATATATTTTATTTCATAAATCAATTAATTATCTTAACATAAAACAATATTTTTATGTTATTTATTCATTAAAAAGTTACCGTAATATAATCAAAATCAAATTTTATCCTTCTCATTTTAAAAATGCTTCTTTTTCTCATTTTTAAGAACATTTTTTCTTATCATTTTCAATTAGTTAGTTACTCATTAATTATTTTTTTATTTTGTTAATCATTCTAGAATTTAATATGATCAAAACTCTACCATTCTCTTTTTAACCATTAAATATTTATCATTCTTTTTCACAAACAGAAATAAATATTATTTATTTCAATCAAAATCAATAATAACTTTTCGTATATAATTTGCTCATGTATATCAAAATTAAGATATTTTTCATCTATTAGCAAAAAAAAAAGATGACCTGACATCATACTTTTATTATCGATATTGAATTAATTAATTTATTTTTAATCATAATATATTTTATCATATTCATTCATAATGCAAAATTAAGATAAAAAATATAAATATTTTATTTACTATAAAAATGATTTAATTATTGTATTATTTCATTAATTTCACAAGAAGACACCTTCATCTTCATCATCAGGTTTTTACTTATTAGAATCTAGTTTTTGCTTGTTTAGTTGATCTTATATGCTTAAAATATCATCATCTTCTAATTCTTCAATCTATTACTATTATTAACTATCTTTTTCTTATTAAGTTGGTTTTGCTTCATTCTATTTATTATTTACTTGCTCTATTTCCATTTCTTACTATTATTTAGGTTATAAACCATATATTTCAAGTAAGAATGCACTTTCTTATAATTTATTTTCTTTAAGAGCTTCTTCTATTTCTTCTCTTGCATTCTTTTTCAAAGCATCACAACAAGGATCGATTTCTTTAAACTTTTATAAAATTGCTAATTGTTTATTATAATTGCTGGTTATTGCTGCATAATCTTCTTCAATGGCATCTCTAAAATCTCTATCACTTTACCAATCATCAATTGATTTAATTTCTAAATTTATAAATAGAATGATACAACTTTCTTTCTAAAATCTAAAACTAAAATTACCTTGTATTGATTCTTTCATCTTATCTATTCTTTTTTAAAACTCTTTAAAGTCCGCCTCTAGAATAATTGGCTCTTTAGGAGGAACATAATTCTTTTTTCTATTTCCAATTTACAATATTAATCTTATTTTTTTTATAAATTAAATTATATTTACTAGTTTTCTTAAATCTCAAAACATGTTGTTTAAGCTTATTATGCTTTGGCTGAACGAAAATCAGTAAAATATATTCCTTCTGCTAGCTTATATTCTTTAGTAGTATGATTGGCTCCTTGGTCTTCACCAGCCTTCATCTACTTTTCAAGTTCTTCTGCAAAATTGATCATTCCTAATTTTTAATTTTTGATTAACTAAATATTCCTAAATTAATGTATAAATACTAATCTGATAATTAATTTGTTTATTTTAAAAATATTTGATTATTTTAAAAGCTGCATATTAAAAACAATCTAGAAAAGATATGCTCTGCATTAAATTTTTAGAAAAGTTAGATATTATCTGTTTACTAGAAAACTATCAAAAATATTTTTAGAAGAAGAGTTTTTATTATTACAATCATATTTTTTATTTTATTCAAGACTCTGTTTTGTTTTTTAGAATATTTTTATTTTTTAATCTATTTTTTCAAGTTTTATTTTAATATCAAAATAAATTAATTTCTTGTCTGCAAAAAAAGTAAGTAAGATCTCCCTATTATTATTATTATTAACCAATGAAAGACTGTTTATTTAAAATAAATAATAATTATTAACTATTTATCAATTATTGTCAATTTTGAATGGTTCTTCAATCTTTATTAATTGTTTAGAAATAGCTAAAAATCCAAAATATTAATCAAAATGCAGGCTTTACCATGCAATCCAATTAATTAAGTTTATGTAATCTAAAATGTTTAAATCTTTTTAAGGGCATTAATTTAAATTAAAAGAAATTCTAAATAGATATTTCAATTGCTAATTCTTTTATGAGAATATATATTATCACCAAATTTTATCATTTCAAAAAAAAAATAATTGATTTTATTTTAAAATAATTATTTCATTTCTTATGTTAAATATTGTACTTAAAATTATCAGATTATAATAATTTGATATTAGGACTATCATTTTTTTATATTTAATAATTCCTTCTCACAAAATTTTGATACATAATTTGATGAATTCCAATCATTACTAATACTACTTAATTAACTAAAGTATACAAATTTTTTAATAACGTGCTTTGAATTTTCTTAATTCTATTGAATTTTTCAAAGGTTTGTCTTGAGATGCAAGAAAACAAATTTTTTTATTTTGTTAAAATTTCTTCAGTCAAAGTAAAGAATTTAGAATAATTATCATGAATGACTGACTATTTTGTTTTTACTTTTATCAATTTCTGGCAACAAAATTTTGATTAATGAATTCTTATAATTTCTAATATCACTGGATTTAATAAAGTTTTTCCAATTTTTTATTAATAATTTTCTATTGATTATTTTAATTTTTTTATTAAAAATATCTACCAGATAAATTTTTCAAAGATTAGGTCGGAGAAATGCAAGAAAAAAATTCTTATATAACTCAAAAAGTAGTAATATTTGGAGATTCATAGATAGGAAAGACTACCTTGCTTGAATGTTTTATTGACCACAAAAAGAGTACAATTCAGTGGATTGAATGTGAATTTAAACAATTTGAAAAAGTAAATATTGTTTTTCATCAAAGTATTAATAAACTATCTTTAAAAAGGATACTTAAAAGATAATATTGTAACTGTTTGATACATTTTGGGTTTACAAATTTGAAAATGCTAGAAAAAGACTTCTAAATTCTAATTTTATTATAATGGCATATGACATTTCTGAGAGGGCTTCTTTTAATAGAATAAGCTTTGAAATTATGAATAGTACTAACAGATAATATAATGCAATAATCATTTTGATTGGTAATAAATCTGATTTAGAACATAAAAGGGAGGTTTCCTATTAAGAAGGTTTGGAAATAGCAAACTAAAGTGGATTTTATTTTTTTGAGACAAGCACTTTAAAAGGCTTTGGAGTTGAAGATTTGACAAAAAAAATTTTAGACATTATTGTCTAAACTTAATGAATTTATTTTTACTCTCTTCTATTAATTAATTTGCTAATATTCTATTCGTAATCTAGATATTCCAAAATATAAAGATTGCAGTGTGAAAAAAGATTCTATTTAAGTAACTAATAATATACCCAATTCATTTTTATATACTGGATTTTGTTTGAAATTTTTTTTATTATTTTGGAATATTTTAAAGCTTGTTCACTCACTACATGTAAAAACTGTATTTTAGTTTTAAAATTAATACTAATGTGTCAATTTTTTTAGAAAAGACCAAATTAATTCAATTTCTTTTATATTTTTCAAAATTTTTTTGAAAAGTTTATTAAGGTTTCTATTTTAATCAATTAACATTCAATTTAAGTTCTAAAAGGATATTGATAGAGAATATAAAGCATTTTAGAAATATCAGTTATGTATTTAAATTAGAAAGAATACAAATTTTTTAATGGACAAAATTTAACTGACAAATTTAACATAAACAGAAAAAATACTGTAATATAAGGACTATAAACATTCAAAAATAATTAAGAAAAATAGAAAATATATAGTCATTTATGTCACAAAAAAGGTATGTAGGAAGGAATCCAATAATATTGATAAAATTATTCTAATAATTAATTAAAATTAAAAATTTGATAAAATTAATTAAAATTTTAATTATTGTTAAATTTTTATAAAAAAAAGTTTTTGCTAAAATACCTATGATAACTTTCAAATATTCTTTATTTTTATTAAGAATACATAAAAACGTAATATTATGTTGTTAAAAAAATTATTTAAAAAAATTATGGAATAAACTTTTGAAACAAATAATAAATGAGATAAAATAAAATGAATATAGAAAAATTATATTAACAATAATAAAAAAATATATAAATTAAATAATTTCACTAAAGTACATTAATAATTAATTTGTATCTACTTTATCAATATATTTTCAGCTAATTTTAAAGAAAAATAAATTAATTTTATTTTAAATTTTAAAATAATAGCATACTTTTAAATCTTTTTCAAACATAACATCTGTAAAAAGTTATTTAAATTCTTCCTTTTAATGTTTGGTAAGCCTTTTAATTAATTATTAAATTTTAATTTAATTTTTAAGTAAATAAGTATACTCTTCTTTATTTTTTAAATTAAAAATGGTTTTTATATTAAAAATAAATACTTGCTTGTAATAATATTAATCGAAAATTAAATTACCCTAATTCAAGTGTCAAAGTTGTAATCTTTTTGCATTAAGCTATTCCTTCACTTAAATCTTTTATGCTAGATTCTCCAATATTATTTTTACTTTAAATTTATAAAAAAATTAATTTATTTTGAAGAAATAATAATAAAAGGTTTCATTAATATTTAAGATGCTTTGTCAAGATAATTACAAAACTCTATATTTATTCAATAACTTATCTAAACGGTTAGTTTAATGATGAAATTTTACCTTAAATGAAGCATTAAACTTGCGATATTTTAACATTATGCTATTTCTTTGCCTAAATCTTTTACTCCTTAATCACCTATCTGGTTTGAGCTTTAAATTAAAAAAATAAGTTAAAAAAAATTGAAATTAGTTTTTTTTTAAATATGGATGAGCTGTATTTAATTCGTTTTGAGAAGAGATAAAAATATCTCTTATTCCTTCTGGTTAAGATTTACTTTAATTCAAGAGTCAAATTTGTGATATTCTTGCATTACCCTATTTCTGTTGCTAAATCTTTAGCACCCTAAGCACCGATTTAATTTGAACTAGAAACATTAAAAATAAACAATTAATTCTGAGAAAAAATCTGAGAACAAAGAAAAAAATTGTATATTTGCTATCTATGAAATAAGTTTTACTATAAATTTAGATTCAAATCAATGATATTCTTGCATTCAGATATCCCTTTACCTAAACCTCTAGCACCAAGAGAATCTATTTGATTAGAACTTCAAAGATAAAATTAATGACCAGTATGAAGAAGCAAAAGTATTAGTTAAATTATTATATAATTTTTATTTTAGGAAATACGTAAATAAGCTAATAGAGTAAAAAGCTATCTTGCCTCATAAAAAATTATAAATTAATGTAAAGCTTAGCTAAATTTATAAATTCTAAATGAACTAATTTCTTTTAAATCTTTACCGTAAGTCAATTGCCAAATGTGTAATATTGCTGCTTTATGCTATTCCTAATCCTAAATCAATTGCACCTTAAGAGGTGATAGCATTTGAACTTTTAAAGTTAAGAACAAATAGTTAATTTAATTAATCCAATTAAAAAGGTTTATAAAAATGCGTTTTTAAAAAAAATTCTTATATTTAAAAAAAGGGAAGAGTAATGCATCAAAGATTATCCATCAATAAATTAAGTATTACTATAAATCAAGTTTCAAATTAGTGATATTCTTACACTAAGCTAAACATTTGCCTAATTTTTTGGCACCCAAATCACCTATTTGATTCCAACTTTTTTTAAAGTTAAATATTAATTAATTAATTGTATTGATTTTCAACTTATTTTTATTAAAATAAGCAAGAAAATGCTTTAAAATAAATCAGCTAGACAGAGTTTTAGAATATTTTAATTTGTAAGACTAAAACTAAGTTATCAACTTCAATTTTATTAAAAGCTCTGAATTAGCTGAAAAGTAGAAATAAAACTTTACCGTAAGTCTAGAATTAGATTTGTTATGAGTTTGCACTAAGATATCCCTTTACCTAAATCATTTGTTCCTTGAGCAAGAATCATATTCTCACTTTAAATTTAAGAATAAATTATTATTTAATGATTGGAAATTCAATATTTTTTTAAATAATTAGTATTGCAGAGAATGTAACACCCACCACTTATTGTTACCCCGAATTAACCTTATGGTTAATTCGGGGTAACAATAAGTGGTGGGTGTTACATTCTCTTATTGCTTTTTTAGAAGCTAATTAATTCTTCATTATTAGTTGGAAATAGAAAAATCCTCAAATATTTATCCAATTAACTAATAAATAAGCTCATATTTTAATTAAATTTGTTCTACTTATTATATGTATTTAAATTTACCGAAAATCAAGTGTCAAACTTCTGATATTCTAGCACTAGGCTATTCCAGTGCCAAATTCTTTAGCTCCCTATTCACCAATTTGATTTAAACTTTTTATTTTATTATTTAATTAATGAATTTATGTTGAAGAAAATTATCTATAAAAGAATAAAATTTATTCCTATTTAAAATATTTTCTTTAATTCAGAAAATTATATTTTTAAATTAATAACTAACCCAATAAATTATTTTATAGAAAGAAGTAAATCAAAAATTTAGTTAAATTTATTAAATATTTCATTCTCTTATCATTATTTTATCAATTAATAAATTCAATTTTACTATAAATTAAGGGCTAAGTTTGTGATATTCTTGAGCTAGGATATTCCTGTGCCTAAACCTTTAATACCCGAATCACCTATTTGATTCTCACTTTAAGGGAAAAAAATTGGAAAACTTGTATTTATTGATCACAATTTGATAATTACCGTAAATCAATCACCAAATTTGTTATATTCTTGCATTCTGCTATTCCTGAGCCTAAATCACTTGCCCCCTATTCTCCAATTTGATTTAAACTTTAAATATAAGGATAAATAAATAAATAATTTTATGAATCTAAGGGAGAAGTATAATAAAATAGGATTTTATATCAATATAAATGATTAAAAGAATTCTTAAATATCTATTATCTAATCTGCTAGATTAATCAACGCTACTTAATTACTTAGTTTATTAACTAATAAATTAATTTTACCCTAAGTCAAGTGTTAAGTGTGTGATCTCCTTACACTATGATATTCCTGTGCCTAAAAATTTAGCACCTAGTGAAGTAATTTGATTTAAACTAATTTTGAAAAATAAATTTTTAATTTTATTAATTTTGATTTTAGAATTAATAAAAAATTTATCAATAAGTGTGATTGAGTTAGCCCAAACTTAACTGATAAATCAATAAATAATCATTATTTGAATTCTTTATCAATAAATAATGCTTTACTATAAGTCAAGCTTTAAATTAGTAATATTCTTGCATTAAGATATTCCTTTGACCACCAAATCTTATATGCCCTAGTCACCAATCTTATTCCAACTTTTAAGTTAAATAAATAAAAATAGATAAAAAAGATGAATAAAAAACACTGATTTAGTTAATATTAAAATGTTATTGAAGTACGATAAAGAAATTAGATATTTTTTTAGCAAATTAACTTGATTTAAAAATTCTTAAATAAACTTTCGATAACAAAAACTAAATCAAAAGTTAATTAAATCTAGTGTAACTAAAAAATTTAGGTTTTACTATAAGTCAATAGATAGATTTGTAATGTTCTTGTATTCAGCTATTCCTGCCCCTAGATTCTTTGCACCTAATGTTCCGATTTGATTTGATCTTCAAATATTTAATTAAATTTGTGCCATAAAATGAAAATAAATTTAAATTACTTTAAGTTTATATGAATGACTTGAAAACCTGCTATCTTACTCAAATCCTTGATATTATTTATCTCAATATTTTAGTTTTTTAAAGTTTCTTCCTAATTATTTTGATTGTCTAAATCATTTAATTCATTTTCCATATCATCAAAATCAGATGAAAAATATTTCTTATTCAATTCTACTAATTCAGAAATGGTTGTTCTATTATTAAAATCGGATTCTATTAAAGGTTTTATAAATTAATAAGTTTCTGTATTTTCATTAATTTGAATCTTTTGATTTTAGAAGGATGTTTAAGATTAAGATAGTGTCATCTTTAAAAAACTAAGAGATGGCTACTCTTTTAACTCTTAATAGTTATCAATTAAAGCTAAAACTAATCCTACAGAATAAGAATCTGACTATTTTTAGAAATAAATATTAATAGCAAATTTATATTTTTGAACAAATAAATACCTTCTTAGAATAAATCTTATTTTCATTTTCTTTTTTAGTTAAAATTTCAGGGGCCATATATCCAACATTTCCAATAGGCTAAATTGATATAATATATTAGATTAGAGTTTGAATACATTTCAATAATATTACTTCTAAAATTTAAATTGAATCCTAATCGTCTCCTAACTGAACTGAATAACCAAAATTACCTTCAAATTATTAAAATATTGAATAATAAATAAAACTAAAAAGTTATTTACATAACTTTATTTCAGTTTAATCTCCTTCTAAGCAAACCTGAAAATTATCTATTTTAATATCTCTGTGGATAATGTTAAAACTATGAATGTAATTAACACATTTTATTATTTCGATAGCAATATTAAGCTTTGAATCTTCATTTAATAACCCATCTTTATTTAATCTATTGATATAATCTTCCAGTGAACCTTTTTGTAAAATTAAAATTAGATTTAGCAAATGTTAGTCTTGAAATATTACACGCCCCTCCCCTTAATATTTCTTAAATTATTAGGCCAAAGAAATTTATTAACTCCAAAATCTATAGGGGGGAGAGAGGGATAGGTGTTAATTCGTATACAATGGTAGTAATATTATAGATCTTAATAGAATAATTAATTTTTACATGAACATTTTTCTAATTCAAAAACCACATATCTATCAGGTACTGTAGCTTTTTCTATGTAATAGCTATCATAAAGCTAGACTACAAAAGGTTCTTTTAATTTCTACATAATGCTGATCTCATTTTAGATGTTTTCTTCATTCTCAACTTTTTGTATTTTAAGTACTATTTCTTCATTGTTTGATTCAATTTTTTTGGTAGAAAGCAAAATTCCTTCACTTCCAAAGCTAAGAATTTTGAAGTTATTTGAATATTTCTTATCTTCATAAAGACTTTTAAGCAGGTTGGATGATATTTCTACATTAGTAAATTATTAAGATAAATTCCTATTCTTGATTTTAAAGTATGTATTTCCCAGTACAAATTATTCAAATTCATCAATTTAAGAAAGCTAATAAAATAAACTTTGTTTAAATTACTTCTTTAATTTAAACTTTTTAAATTAATAATTGATAATAAATAATAAATAAAAATATTTTTTACCTTTTGTTGCTAATTAAATCTATCAACCAGTTACTAGGCCTAAATCTGAATTTTATCCTAAAGTTAGTTATTTATTATTTATAAATAAAATTCTTAAAAAAATAAATTAAGAGCAAAAATCAAATCATAAAAAAAAGCAAACCAAATAAATAATTTTTATTTTTAAATCTTGATAATTCAGTTAATATATTTCTAATTTGATGAATAGAAACACTATTTTATCAAAACCTGATGAATAAGTATTAAAATTACTTCTAATATCATAGATGTGAGAGTTAATTCTAGTGGTTTACTGTGCATTTTTATAATATCAGAGAGTAAATCACCAGCACTTGTCCTATCTAGATAATTAGGTCTTAAGCATATCTAAGCTATTTTATAAATATTTGATTTCTTATTTAACTAATATTTTTCTTGAGGTATTTCTTTTCCCTTGACAAGATATTCTCTAGTATTTGAATCAATCCAATCTTCTTCCAGAGTTTTAAGGTTATCAAGTTCTAATAAAATTAGCCCCATTGAGAAAAGGTCAGACTTTTATTTACAATCATTTTTAAAAATAAAATTTTAGTATTAATTTTAAAACCTGAATCCTTGGTGATCCGTTTTCTGTTTCTGGAGCTGAATATGTGTCATTTACTCTCTTTTTGTATTAAAAATGGCAATTTTAATTTAAAAAAAATATTTATAAAATTAACCTTAAGCTAGAATCTTTTAGATTTAGCAACTACTTACGAAAAACCTAAACCACCTTAATTTATTATATTTAATCAATTAATTAATTAAAAACATGAATATTTTACAAAGCTTGATAGTAAATCCTATATTTTTGCAAGGGCTAATTTGGAAATTTTAAGGCCTGATATCTTTATGTGTAATGTTTTTCAAATGAAGACTATTTAATCCATCAAGCATTTAAATCGCTAATATTTCTTTTATATTTGTCGATGCTAACTACTCTATTCTAAAGAAATTGAACAAATCCTTAAGGTTGTCTAAATAATATAAAAGACACAATTTTAATAAATTTAAAATATATTCAATCAAGTATTTATTAAAAATTTATCAATCCCTTTTTAAACATATACCTACCATAAAATACCCATTAATTAGCAAAATAAAATATTTAGAATTTTTGAATTTCTTTGCTTTTTAAAAAATAATTTTTTATTGCTGATAATTTATTCTAATAATATTTAATTTAATGATTATTCTATCATGTATTAAAAATTAATTAGTATTCCTATTTATTATTTATTTTATTTATTAAAATCAACATCCTTAAATGACTTTTAATATAACTTTTTTTTAAGATGAGCTATTTTTTAAGAAAAAATGGTTTAAAAAATTTAATTTATTTACTCTAGCAAAGCTCCATTTCTACAACAAAGAAGGATTTGACATCAGTTTAAGTAGATATTTCTTTTTAACTCTCTTCCTAAGCTTCATTTTCTTCCATTAAATAGAAAAGATCATAGACATTTACTAAAAAATCTGATGGACTCAACATTTGTAGCTTCTCATAATCCTTTTACAAAGATTCTATACTATTCTTACCATCTTAGTTTGAGTATTTTATAAACCTAAGACATACCTAACAATTCTATTAAATATTCATGGCCTTCAAATCTAGAGAAAAAGCATTATTGCTTAAATATTCAAAATTTTTGAAGTGCGTTTTCTGATTAAACATTTACTAGATTAACTCTCTCAATAATAATCTTTAAATGGAGCAATTATAGGATATTTTTGGTGAAATAGTTTCTACTAACTAATCCAAAATTTTCTTTGACATTTTAATATTTACTGGCTTTATATTGCTCTTTTCTTTCTTTCTTTCTTTTATACCAATTAACTTTTACTTAGAGTAGGTTTTTGTTTGGTTTTTTTGCTATTTTTACAAGGTAAGTAAACTATATATAAGTAGAAGTGAATTAAATTTTTCTATTTAAATAATTGATCTTCTTTAATTATTAAAAGCAATTGTATTAGATACGGCAAAAGAATAAAAAATATTGGTCAGAACTTCAATAATTTTTCAAAATTATAGCATTAAACCTATTATCACACAATCTTTTATGACATCTAGTTATTATTAAATTGAATATCTAATTATAATATTTTAAGCTAACAATAAATTATTCTAAGTATTTTTAAACTATTTTTTAGCAAATACAAAAATGATTCCTAATTTCTTTTTCTATTTGTTAAATAATAATTCACATTGTAGATTTTTTAAAATAATTTTTAATATTAGATTTATCCTTTTCTGAAAAATTAAATATTTCTAATTGATAAGATCTTATTTTCCTTTTAACTATTATTGTATCTTACCCTAAAATTAAATATGTTTAATCAATATTCTATATATAGATTAATTTTATGATTATATAATGTTAATGACTTTTTTAAGCTTAAAATAAATAAATTTCTATCATTTTTCATATAAATCATTAAAAAAATTTAAACAAGTAAATTATTGTAATTAAAAATTAATACAAAATAAAAGTTTTAAAAGAATAATTTTAAACTTTTAAAAATATTAATGTAGTTTTTTTATGCTTTTTTAAAGTAAAAAAATTAGGTTAATAAAATCTCATAAAAATTTCATTCAATAATCGAAAGTATTAATTAATCTGATTATGTCAATCAAATATTGTCACTAATAATTAATTTTTTATTTTTGAAAAAGGGTTAATATTTAATTTTCTACTTGCATAATAAATCAGCATAATTTACTAAAATGAATGTGTAAATATAGGGCTGAATAAAAATGCTTCTTAAAGTAGACAAAATATTTTTGATTGATAAAAAAATGTTTATTCCATAAATTATTAGAAAGAATAGTTTTTTTTGAATGCAAAAAAATATTTTAAATCACAAGTAAGTAAATATTTAATAAATTATTAAACAGAACAGATTATAAATCGTCAAAATATATTCTGGATGAGATTTGTTAGATCTCCCTAAGTTTTTTAGATAATACCCATTAGTTTATTAAATTGAATTTTTTTTTTTTTAATAGGAAGTGTAATTTTCCTAGCTGAATGAAGTGTAAAAACCTAAATAAATTGGATTTTTTATAATCCAAGTAATTTTTAATTGAAATATTTTCATTAAGCTAAATACTTTTTTACATAGAGATTTTGATTTAATATTAACATGTTATTAAGTTTACATATTTTCAAGCTTATCCCTAAATTAACATTCAAGTGCCTTAAAATATTAATTACTGATAAACAATTAACAATCATATTTGTTATAGGTTTTACCCTATCATTAAATAAATTAAATTCTATCATAAATTTTAAAAAATTCAAATTTTTGTTAATTTGAAGGATTAAAATGTCGAGATGTCTCTGATTAATAAAATTTACTGTTTTGCTTTTCAATGAATTTGTATTAAAATATACTGAATGAAAAATAATAGAACCTAGTAAAGAGTGGATAAAAATTATTTAATAAAATACCTTACAGAAGGTGTTTAAAAAAATATTCATTAATAAAATGTAATAAATTAGATATTTTAAAAAACATCTAATAAAATTATTTCATTCAAAAAGAAAATAGAATAAATATTAATTACAAAGTATTCTTTTTCTCTTAAAAACAATTTGTGCAATTAGATTTTGATGTGATTAATATTGTTCTTAATTGAAATTTTTCTATTTTCGTACACATTTTAAGGTAAATCAAATTAGTATAATTCAAGGTTATTTCAAATTCTTTTGTAATTTATTAGAGGTGGATTGGTAATATATAACAAAAACTAAAATTAATCAATACCTTCAACCTAAATTTCAAGAATTAAAAAGTATAAATCAATGTAACAAAATTTAAAACTTTTCTCTATCTATTAATTTATTTTGTGCTAAATAAATCTTATAATTCTTTTTATCAAAAAAATTACAAATAATTAAAATATTTGATCATTTTTTACCAATCAACAATGCTGACAAATCAACTTGACAAAGAATATAATTTGGATGATTTAGAAGAATTTTTACATGAGAAAAGTAAGCTAAATAGTCCTTTTAAAAATTACTTACAAAAAAAACCTGTTACTTTGAATTAAAATAAGAAAACACTATTTCCTAAGGCTTACTAAATTTCTGAGCCTTTAGGTAGAATAACCTACTCCATTACATAAGACTGTGATATTAGCAAGATGATGAGAAATTTTGAAGAATGCATTACTGAAAACAGCAAAGTAAAAATGGAATAAGTCTATGATTTAGAGGAAATGAAAGATTTAGTTGAATAAGTTAAATGTTTTTACTGCTAAAAAATAGCTGATTTTCCAAGTAAATATTTTCTTTTACTCAAATAATATTGAAAAATTAACATAAAAAGGATGCTGCGAAGCCTGCAATTAAATTTATTGTCTAGAATGTTCCATAAAATAATTTCTCATTAAGAAAAATAAAGGCTGTCTTAAATGTAAGAGCCACAAGAATAAAGATCTTTTGAACTGCCCTATTTAAAAATAAATGATTTTCGATTTACTAACCATTAAATGCTCTAATAAAGGCTGCTCAATAAAATATTAATATACATAAAAACAAATACACATGACAAAGTGTAAATTTAGAATAATATAATGTTCTAATAGACACATTAGTGAAGAATCTTAAAATCTATGTGGTATGTAAGTCCAGTATTGTGACTTTGAAAACCACATAAGATAACATCATATCAAACACACTCTCTAATGAATAATAATTACCTAAGATCATTTTTTAACTTTTTTTCTTAAAATACTTAAATAACTAAATACTATTCTCTCTAAAAAACTAAAATATTATTTCTTACAAACCAATCTGAGGGGGTTTTACTAAACTGAAATCCCTCTATTTTTTTAAAAATTCAGCTTAAAATAGTTTGAATTTACCATTTTTTCTGAAAAGTTCAAATCTACTTGCCTGCCTATTTTCTTATTAGATAATTTATCAAAAAATTAAGATAGCAAACTAAGATAATCTTCTTTTTATTTTTCTGCTAAAAAACTAATTTTGAATTAATAATTGGTATTTTGATCATAAAAATAGAAGAGAATCTAACAATTCCTTTGAAATTAAAAGTAAGAAAAAAGATGTTTAAGTTAATTCTCTTAGAAAATAGAAATAAAAACAGAAATGTTATCAATAATTATATCATCATTACTAGTTTTAGTTAGTGCTGACAACAGTTGCACCTTCACTATTGATTAGCTTAATAATTAAATATTAACACCTGTTCAAAGAACAGATTGTGATTCCTGTTTAACTTCAAATGTTAAAATGACTATTTCATCTAATGCTTAATAAATTACTAATATAAGATTAGCAAATGTTGATGGTAGTGGCATAACACTAATAGATATAGCTCCTTTAACCTCTTCTTTAACTATCGATCCTTCTTTTTAGGTATGGCTAATATCTAAAAGTAGATAATAGATGGCACCAAATTTATAATCTCTTGCAAAACATAGACAACCAATCGAAAGCTCACTTACAATTTAAGTTTTATTGCTAGTACTGGAAAAAACTTCCAATCTTTTGACTTAAATATTAGATACACTGGTAGTTTACTATTAAAAAATATATCAATTGTTGTTTTAGTTCTTAGCATCATTTTATCATTTTGAGTAGAAATTTATTAAAAGAAATGTTTATTTTCTAGTATTTTTGTTTATTCAAAATTAATTTAATCAGTATTATTATAAATACTATAAAATAATTCTAACAAAAAATGTTTTAGTTCTTTAAATTTAATCATTCATTTATTCTACTTTAAATACAAAAAATAAATAAATCAATTCTTTAGTTTTTTAGTTTTCTAAGTTAATAAAAATAAGATTCTTATTTTGTGTTCTGAACTAAGAAGAGATTTTATATGACGCACATAAAAATTTATATAATTAATTACTCTATTAAATTTTGTCCTACATTAAAATGTTAAACTTTTTTAAATTAGATAACCTTTGAGTTTTTAAGATGGTTTCTCATCCTTTAAGATTTTGTGATGTAAGAAATTTAGGAGTCTTTTGATTTTCCCTTTTAAATTGTAGCTACCAACTCCTTTTCATCATTTTTTAAATTGAATGGAAATTCTTTGGACAATTTAAAATGAAATGATTACATAAATTTTAATCTTATATTCTTTAATATCCTAAATATTTAAAAAAAATAGATTATTTTTATCACAGTCTTAAAGATTTTCTGCTGACTTAAAACATAATAAAAATACAATTTTTTATTAACATAGAATTTCCCTTTACATCTAAAAAGATCAAATTTTAATATTTTGAGGAGAGGGAAGTTTGATCCACTTTTTAGCCAATATTAATCAAAATAAAAAATTATTATTAACAAATAAATCAAGTAAGAAATTATCATTTTAAGGTTATTTTATTTTTTGAAATAACTTGGCTAGTAAAATAATAGCCTTTTTCTCTTATTTAAATTATCTTTTTTATTTTAAAGTAAAGGAAAGCAATATAGCTCTCTAAAATAAAAGCTATTTATTGATGAATATTGAATAATTTTAATATTTCAGTAGATTCAAAAAAAATGCAAAAGTAATTAATATTTAAAGTAAATCAAAATTTATTAGCTAAAATATTGTTTTTGATCAGATATGATAAGTATATTTTATTTGAATGAGTCCTGATCACTTTATGATTAAAATAATAAAATTAACCTTTGAAAAGTTTGAGTTTTGAATAATTAGCATAAAATCAAATAATAGAAATAAATAAAAAATATTAAATGCCTATTACTAATAATCTAAATTCTTAAGTTCATTCTTTTATTGAAAATATAAAGTAAAAAATTAAAAATGTAAAGATTAAATTAAAAATCTGGATAAATATTAATTTGAATATTTAATTTTCAAACATTTTAAATTTATCTATTTATTAGTAACTTGCAAGTGAGCATTTTTAATATTAAATTTCTTTTAAGATAAGCGCTTTTCACTGATCAGGTAATTGATTTAGTTAGTATTCCTTTATTTTTCTCATCAAAAATAAATAAAAGGGTAATTTATTAAAAAATGAAATATAATTTAAAAAAAGAATTAAATAAAAATAAAACAACATCCTATTACATTTTATTTTGTTAGAAAATAGATTTTGATAATACTAAAATAACTCTACAGAAAATAATAAATTAAAAATAATTTTAAATCCTTATCTCTTTTTTAAATTAGAAAGGTAGGTTTAGCTCAATTAATTAATAAATTATTTTATCAAATTTCATAAAAAATAATAATAAAACTAGAATTTGATTTACTTCTAAGAATTAAATTGATATAATATTATGTTAGATTTTTATCAAAAATTTATTTTCATAGCAAAGAAATGTTATTAAAATATCAATATTTAGATAAATTAGAATTAAATCATATAAATCACAGTAAAATATGTATTTCAGGGCGTGAGACTGGTTTTAGAGATCATGAGCTCTGATGAAAAACGCTAAAAAAAAATATGATTTATTTCATGGTAATAGAGAGGATTTACTACATCCTACTCTTTTATGATTAACTTGTCAGAATTCATCATTTATGCAATAGAATATCCTAACTATGGGAGTTATAGATAATCATATTCTTAAAATTAGTCTAAAATAGCTTTGATAAAGCTTCATTCATTCTGAACTTTTATTTAACATTCTTATTAAAGATGATTTTATCAGAAAATTTAACTATATTTTGTATATCAATAAGAATAAGTGCTACCTATTGCCTGCTGGCAATAATTAGAAAAATATTTTTTTATTATTATATATTCACATTTACAACTTATTTTATCATACTTTCTTTATAATAAAATAGTTTGAATCTACTATTTTTTCTGAAAAGGTCAGGTCTACTTACTTGCCTATCAGATAATTTATCAAAAATTTAAGAAAAGAAACAAAAAAATCTTCTTTTTATTTTCTGTTCAAAATCTTATTTTGGATAGGAATTGGTATTTTGATAACAAAAAAAGAAGAAAATCCAATCATAACTTTGGATTTAAAAGTAAGAAAAAAGATATTGAAGAAAATATTATTAATAAAGAAGAGTAAAACAAATAATAAATAAGCTAATTTTCTAAGAAAATATAAATGAAATTATAAATATTATTTATAATTATATCATCATTACTACTTTAGTAAGTGCTGACATCAGTTGCACTTTCACTATTGATTAGCTTAATAATTAAATATTAACACCTATTCAAAAAACAGATTGTGATTCCTGCTTGACTTCAAATGTTAAAATGACTATTTCATCAACTGCTAAATAAATTACTAAAATAAGATTAGTAACTGTTGATGGTAGTGGCATAACACCAATAGATATAACTCCTTATACTCCTTCTTTAACTATCGATCCTTTCTTTTAGGTATGGCTACAATCTAGCACTGGATTAATGTTAAGCACCAACTTTATGATCTCTTGCAAAACATAGACCACCAATGGAAAGCTCACTTACAATTTAAGATTTATTGCTAGCATTGGAAAAGACTTCCAATCTTTTGAATTAAATAATGGATACACTGGTAGTTTACTATTAAAAAATATATCAATTATTGCCTTAGTTCTGAGCTTCATTTTATTATTTTGAGTTCAAAATATATAAAAAGAAATGTTTGTTTTCTTTAAATTTAATCGCTTATTTATTCTACTTTAAATACTTTAAATACAAAAAATAAATCAATAAATTAATTCATTTTTTAGTTTTGTAGGTTAATAAAAATAAGATTCTTATTTTATGTTCTGAGTTTCTAAGTAATTTTATATGTTACACTTAAAAATTTATCTTTAAATAAAGATAATTAATTACTCTATTAAATTTTATCCTACATTAAAATGTTAATCTTTTTTAAATTAGATAACCTTTGAATTTTAAGATGGTTGGTTTATCATCCTTTAAGATTTTGTGATGTAAGAAATTTAGGAGTCTTTTGATTTTCACTTTTAAACTGTGACTACCAACTTCTTTTCATCATCATTTTTTAAATTGAATGGAAATTCTTTGGATAATTTAATTGAAACAATTAATTTAGTTTAAAATGAAATCATAATGCTTGAAAAATATAAATATCACAAATTATTTTTGATTGAATAATCTAATTATTATCAGGTAGGTGATTGGTAAAATTTCTCAAAAAAAAACAAATGATTTTTATCATAATCTTAAAAATTTACTGCTGGCTTAAAACAGTATAAAAATACAAAATAGAATTTCTCTTGACATCTAAAAAGATTAAATAAATTTTAATATTTTAAGGAGGAGAGGGAATTTTGATCCACTTATTAGTAAATATTAATCAAAATAACAAATTATTATCTACAAATAAATCAAGTAAGAAATTATCTTTTTCAAGTTATTTTATTTTTTGAAATGACTTTAGCAATTAAAATAATAGATTTTTGCTATTATTTATATTTTAACTTTATAATTTAAAACTTTTGAATTTTGCTAAAATTTCGTTCTATGAAATATGTTAAATTTATTTAAAAAAATATTTTAGACTTTTAAATCCTAAAAATTTAACATTTTTTAGTTTTTAAGGTGAAAAAACTATTCCCAAATTTAGCTTTGATTAGAAAGAGCAAATTACGAAATATTGAATTTTATTAGGAAATGTAATATCCCTTACCTTAATTTATTTCATCAGAAATCTAATGGCTTAACAGAAATAAACCAAATCAATTTTTGTTTAAAAGACTAGATAGGTGTTTAACCTGATTTGTCTCCTCTCACTCTATTCATTTATTGGATTTTCATGTTGATCTAAATTTATCTAAGAAAATCTTATTTTTCCATGAAAAAAATTATTTGTTGACATCTAAATAAAATAAAAAAGTCATAATTTACCAAATAAAAAAATTCTTGCTTTGAAAAATATTTATTCAAAATTATTTTACAAGAAAGAACCAAATATTAAATAAAATTTTATAGAAAAATAAAATTAAAATTAAATTAATTAATTCTGAGAAAGATTTTATGTGATTGAAATTAAATATCAAAAAGTATAAATTTAATTTTCTGATAAAATGTAAAATACCTAATCTTAAGAAATAAAAGAAAAATATATCATAGAGTGTCCTATGAATAGTATCATTTTAAATTTAGAAAGTTAAATTAAGTCAATAAATTATTATCAAATATTAATAAATATAAAAATTAAAAATAATAATCAAATGAAACTATAACATTTAGTAACTATCATACTTGGATTTCTAATTTTTGTTAACTCTTAAAGTTCATGTGTATTCTCTATTGATTAATTGAATAATTAAGTCTTAACTACTAATAAGAAGTAATAATGTGAAGGCTGTTTTATTTCAGATGTTAAATTGACAATTTAAAATAACGCTGATTAAATCACCTCTTTAAAGTTAACATCTGTTGATGCTAATAGCCCTGTGAAAGAATTTACTCTTTAGCCAGCTTAAAAATCTAATGTAATTGACCCATTCTTCTTGGTATAATATACAACAGGAGATAACTATGAAGCAACTAATTTTATGAATTATTGTAAAACTTAAGATCTTAATGGAAAGCTCGTTTATATTTTACAATTTAATGCTAAAGTTAACAATAATTTCTAATTCTTTGAGTTAAATAATAGATACCCTACCAGTAAAAGCAACAGCTTACTTCTTTAAAAAATTCTCTTTAATTTTAATTATCTCTATGATCTTATTATTTTGATTTTGATTGTAATTAATCTATACTTTATAAAGAATTGGCTTGTTTCTTTTAAAAATTAAATTTTAAAAAGAAATAATTTATATTTTTCTTTATTTAAAAGAATTTTTTAAATTGCTTTTCCAAGAAAATAAAATAAATAATAAAAACTTATTTTTAAATTTCTCTAATAAATTTATTTAAATTATCTTAAAACTGAGAATAATATTAAAGTTTAATTAACAATAAAAAGACCTTAATTTTTATACTTTTTATTATTTTTATTATTAGTAGTTACAAAGTTTAAATTTTTTCTTTTAATTTATATATACCTTCAAAAGTTAATTTTAAGGATTATTAATTCATCTCAAAATAAATATGAATAATTTTTTTCTCTCGAGAAAATGTTGAGGGTAATTTAGGATTTGGGATTTTGAGCCAGAACCCGTATTTCTACATATATGATATCTCAAAATGAACTGTTAATAAATTTTTATAAAATGTTAAATGTAATCTTTTACACGTATCAAATGAATTATTGTATTGTAATCAAAACATGTTTTTTTATGAATTATTATCAGAAATAATTAGTTTAATAAGATTAACATTTTCTATTCTAATAAACTTTTCAGATAATTAATTCATATTATTTTTGATAGATTCTGATAATTTTGTCTTCATTACACGTTAAAGAATTTTTAATTTCCAGATCTTTAATTCAATTTGTTACATCTAGCAATAATTGAATTTTTTGTATTGAATTGAAAGGTGCTACTTACTATTGCTTGTTGTGTCTATCCTATAAAATTAAAACCACTAGTTAAAAAGGAAAATAATTTAGTAGAGAATATTATTAACTCATTTCACTAAAATATCCTTTTCTTGACTTCTTGCAAAATTAGTTGCATTATTGGTAAAACTGTTTATATTTACAATTTTATGTTCAAGTTACGGAACTAATATGTATTATAAATAGTGTAAAATTCACAGGTGATTTAATTGGTTTATAATTTATCTTGCAGTCATTCTCTTTATAATCTTAAAATTTTGAAATTATTTCTTGAATAATTAAAATTATTAAAACAACTTTATAAAATCGTTAAAAAAAGTATGATTTTTAATTTTATTTTATTTGTTTGACTTAAAAATTCCATTCAGCATATTGCTATATAATTTTTTATATTATTTACTTTATTCTTCTATTAAACCTATCAATACCAAATTTTTTTATAATATTTTAATCAAAAATTATAA
>JH720315.1:1051070-1085364 GCA_000231825.2 Tetrahymena elliotti 4EA | reverse complement strand
CAAATTTTTTTATAATATTTTAATCAAAAATTATAAATTTAATTTTTTACTATTTTTAATATTGACTTAGATGATTTTTTTAAATATTTTACATTGATAATCTTTGTATTTAATTTACTTTTATAAAATAAATTTAAATGAAAAACATCTTTTTTATAAATGAATTCTTTATAATAATTAAGCAAGGTAAAAAGTTACATTTATTTGTCAAATAAATAAATCGATTCCTAAAGATATTAACTAAAACCCATTTTTTTAAACGATTAATTTTTTCCTTTAATAAAATTTGAAAAAATAAAATCAAATGATGTTTACTAAACTTCTTAACATAATTTTAAATCTAGTCATTTTTAAAAAAATGGAATTCGTAATAATTATTCCTAAATTTGGTCTATTAATATATTGAAGATGTGAAGTAAAAGCCCTTTTTTTATCAAAATGAATTCTGTAATATTAATAAAATTTGTAAAAATTTAAATTTATCCCTCTATTGATAGATAATTTAATCTTTTTGTTTAATTTTTAGTCAAAATAATTTTTTATATCTCCAATCGGATTCTATTTTAAATATATTTTTTTAAAATGTTTTTTGTCATTAAGATATGTAAAAAGAATCAATAATATTTTAAGCGAAGCTAGATAGATATGTTTCTACTTACATTTGACTGATCAGAAAAATGAATAGATAATGTAAATATTTTTTTGAGTCTTTTCAACTAACTGATCAGAAAATATATCAAACAATTTTATTAATTTTATCTGGATTTTTTGGACATCCGATAATCCCTAAACTGAATTGAAAATAGTGTTTTATTATTTTTTAAACAAATCTTGTTTGGAGATAGCTTTCATTCAATAGTTGAATGATAAAGCGAGAAAGACATGATAAAATTTTTTCACTTCTGATTCTATAATTACTATTAAATTGAATAGTACTTAAATCACAATTACTAATTAAAAGTTGATACTCCTCCATTAAATTTAAAAGTTTACATTTGACTTTATTCTTCATATTACTATGACATTTTTATATTATTTTAATTTTAATCATAATCTATCTTGATTTTCACATCAATCAAAAAGCTTGGCTAGTAAGCATACATTATTAGTTGAGAAAAAAAGAAAAATGCTTATTGAGGTAGAGAAAAATTAATTTTTTGGAGGAGCTACTCTTCCTCTATCCCAATAGTGTGTCTTCTAGGGCTATCAACAAATTACTCAGAGAGGAAGGGTTTATTACTAGAAGCTAGAAGACAAAAAAAAATATTTATTATTAGTCATGAAAATTTTAAAAAAGATTAAATTTTTGTTAAAAAATGAAGGGAAACAGCATTAAATTTTGGAAAAGAATAGTCTTAACTGATGAAATCTATGTCTAGGCTAGTTAATTTAGAATCATATTTGTCGGAACAGTTGAAGAGTTGAAAAATAAAAAATGACTTAAGAATTTAAGTATTTGCAGCAATTACTTATGATGGCCCAAGTGTCTTATACCTCATTGAGTCTAATATCAATCAAGAGTTATATTAACAGATACTAATAGATTTTTTACCAGATATCAATAGATAAATGACTAGTAACCTCATCTTTCAGTTGGACAATGCACCTTCAAATACTTCAAAGTCTACTTAATATTCTGGAAAAATATCCTTTTGATATACTCAAATGACCTCCACAAATCCCAGATATATAACCAAGATAAAGCATATGGGTCTTTATTAAAGATGCAATATGAGAATAGTAAGAAGATTTTGAAAGTAAGGATGATCTGATAGAACTAATTGAAGATATTTTTAGGAATTAACCAAAAATTTCAAAACACAATAAAACATTGTTATAATTCAATACCATAAGAACAGAAGAAATCTCAGATAAAAATAGCAAACTTTGTAATTATTGAAGGCATGTTTTAATTTATATTTTCATATAATACCAATTTATTTTCATTCCTCCTTCAAATATAATTATTGCTTAAGAAGTTATTTCATTGATTGTTAGTATTATCTTAATTTTCTATTTAGGTTATCAACATTTTATGCTAATTCTTCAATTGAAATTCTCTACTTATGATTTCATATTGTTGGGTGAATTTTTTTGCTTTAAATCTAAAAGTGAGAAGTTAGGCTGATACTAAGAAAGAGTTGGATAAGCTTAATTCATCTGAAGATCTGATTCTAGATATATAGTTTTCAGATACTAGTATAAGTTTACCTGTTGTTTTTTGTCATTCTTGAAAATTTTTATTAGATTTTCTAGTTAAATGATTTTAGAACTTCTTTGATACTCCTACTGGGAATTGGAATTTTGAGTAATGATATCATTTAAGAGATGATTAAACATTATTATACTGTAATCTAATCCAGCGATATGGGTGCTTAAAATCTCTAAATATGGTATTACTCATTCTTTATTGTGTAAGTTCTCTTGTCAATTATACTATATTTGAATTTTGATTAATAAACTACTTAAAAAGTACCTTTCTCACAGCTCGATTTTATACTTTTGATTATTTTTTTCTTGTAATCTATAACAAAATTATTGTCCAACTGAGTTATATTTTATAGGTTAATCATAATTGAATTGCAAGGGAAATTGGGTTTATGTAACTGATACTCTTTTATTTATAATCAAGAGATCAAAAGGTGAATCAAACGTTGGCTAGATTCTTAATAGATTAAGAGATTAATTTCTTTTTCATAGTAGTTCCCTATTAATTATCAGTTGAGTCACATTAAGTCCTTCTGAGATTTTTGATTAAGTAAAAGGTACTTTAAAATAGATTTCTTCTTTTTTGATAAAAGCAGATAGATGCTTGCTCAAAATTAGAATGAACCTATCTAAAAAATAAATCTATTGAGAATTGATTTCATGAATTAATGAATTAATTCTAGTAATAATCATTTAAAAATTGCAATAAATTAGTATGGTTATGTGTTAAATCTGCTTATATTTCATCTTTTAATTCTGTAAAATATTACTAATCAATGAACTTCTTTCAATTAATAAGAGATAAGAATTTAGTCATAAGTGGCATCTTCAACAAGAGATCTGATTAATTATTAATAATTGTTCTTAAGATACGGCATAAATCAAATTAATTCATTTTCTTTTTATTTAAACTCCAATGAGCTAGATTGAATAAAGGAATCTAACTATTTTAGCAATATGCAATTCAAAAATTCTATGGTTTGTTCCCATTATTTTTTAAATATAAGTCATATCCTAGATTAATTATCAACAATTTAAAATATTAATTTAAATAATTTATTTCCAGCTTAAAATTTTTTTTATAATTGAATTAGTAATAATAATTAAAATTTTAATTTTTTCTTACAAAAATAAAGTTTGATTTTAATTTTGCTATTTTTCAAAAAACTGATTTGAAATAAGATTATCTATCATCTTAGAGAATAAATGAGTTCTAAATTTTTTTTTAGAAGTTCTAAAAAAATACTCTTCTTCACAAAAAAATGAATGAGCTCAAATCACTAGATTTTTGAGTGCTTTGGATAATTGAGTAAGATAAGTACCTCAAAAAAAAAAACGAATTTTAATAAAAAAATATTATTCTAATATTCTTGAAAAATAAAATTTATTTTAAATGCAATCATTTGTTAATTAATAGGGGTTTTTGATTTATTCTAAAAAAAATTGGCAGAATGCGGAATTTTGATAAAAAAATTGCTCTTGTCGAGAAAATATTGAGGGTAATTTAGGATTTGGGATTTTGAGCCAGAACACGTATTTCTACATATATATTAATAAAATATTTTCTTATATGATAAATTATTATTACTAATCTATTTAACATTTTAGAAAAAAAATGAAAGAAAATCAAAAGTAAAGATAATTTTTCATAAACAACCAATTAATGATTTAAGCTTAAAATATCTAAAATAAAATAATAATTAACAAAATACTTTTAATTTCCAAGATAAATTTCTAAATGACTTCTGATCAGCTAATTAACTCTTAGAATATCAAAAATAAAATAATAATAAATTAAATATTTTCTTTTCTGATAAATTACCAATTATTTAATTATTCTAAAATTATATTTAAATCAAAGTGATTCATTACAGATCAATTAAGCTGAGATATCTAAAATAAAATAATAATTAATAAATACTTTTTTTTTCTGATAAAATACTAAATGACTCAAATAATTAATTCACTATTTTGACTATTTTGGCTTAGATTATCAAAAATAAAATAATAATAAATTAAATATTTTCTTTTCTGATAAATCATAAATAATTTATCTATTCTAGAATTTTAGAATAAAAAATAAATGAATATAAAAATGATTGGTAATCATCAAATCAATAATTTAAAGATTTATAAATTTTAAAACTTTAGAATAAAAAATAAAAGAATATCAAACTTTTACAAACCTTATTAAACTGTTTTAAAAAGCATGAATAAAGTTAATTAAAATAAAAATAAAATAACATACTATTACTTATTATCTTTTATTTTGTTAAAAGAATAAATATTGATAATAATTTAATTACATAAACTCGCTACTAAGAAAATAATGAATTAAAAATAAAAAAAATAAAAGAATTTTAAATAACTATCTCATTTTTAAATTCGTTTAGCTCAATTAATAGTTTTTTTGTTATTATTATAAATTCGTTTCTATTAAAATTAATAAATAAAAAAAATTAGAATAAGATTAATTTATTAGAAAAAAATTGATAAAATATGATGTAACAATTTTATGAAAAATTTATTTTCCCAGCAAAGAATTCTTATGAAAATAGTGATCTCTAGATAAATCTAGCTAAGATTATATACATGAAAGTAGAAGATAAAATTGAAGGTGTGAGACCTGTTTTAGAAATCATGAGCCCATATGAAAAATGCTAAAAAAATATGATCTACTTCATGGTAATGGAGAGGATTTAGGTACATCCTAATCTTTTATGCTTAAATTGTCAGAGTCTTTAAACTGTAACGTATACGCAATAGAATATCCAAACTATGGGAGTTATATATAATTAGATTCTTAAAATTAATCTAAAATAGTTTAGATAAAGCTTGATGCTGAATGTTTATATAACTTTCTAATTAATGATAAAAATATTTTACCAGAAAATTTAAGTGTTTTTGGTAGATCTATAGGAACAGGCCCTGCCTGCTACCTAGCCAAAAACTTTTAATTTGAGTATGTTGTTTTAATGAGCTCATACACTAAACTAAAGGAATTAATTCCTTTTTTGTTAAATCTATTTTTAAATGAGGATTTCGATAATGAGCAATGCCTATCTCAATCTTAATAAAAAAATCCTATCTTGTTTATTCATGGAGAAAACGATACATTAATAAAACCAAAATACTCATAATAATTATATGAAATAGCAAAAAAATAAAATAAAAAAAGTAAAATAAAAATTTAATCTGATATGACTCATAATGACTTTGATTTTCTGCAAGATATTGTAAAAGCAATAAAAGAATTTGTTGAAAATCTAAAATCGGAATCTGAATCTGATTCAAGTGAAGATAAACCTAACAATACTCAAATCTGTGGTATTTAATAAAATAACAATTAAACTTTCAATCTATTTCAATTAGGGTTTGAAATTTGATTTATTAATTCATAATTATCTCTTTATGTAAAATGCATTACTACTTTAAATTTTATTTTTAATTTTCACTTAAAGTAATTTTTTTATACTAATTAATTATTTTAAATTTGTGCTTACTTCCTTTTTTTAGTTTATTTCAAGTTAAATTTTCTTTGATATTGTTTAGTTTCATTTTTTTATTTTCTAATCTACTTAAAATATTAAGAATATAGAATATATTGTAAAAGGGGGGAACTGCATCAATTTTAAAATAACAATATTAAACACAAGAATAAAACCAATATTTAATTTATTTTTTTCATTAATTATATAATTTTTAAATCCAATCATAAATAACCACCTATGTTTATATTTCTTATTAAAACTGTAAATATTTAAAAAAATAAAATTATTAATTTATACTAATTTTTAAAAAAATAAAATCAACTTATTTGTTAAATTCAAATTAATATTGTAGTTTATTTGGGAAATATTGAATAAAATTAACAAGGAATGAATTCTGCTTATTTGAAAAAATAAATAAATACAAAATTTAATTAAAGGAATGCATAAATGAAAAGATATTGTTTGTAAAGATATTATTGAAATGTTTAAAAAAGATACTTTTTCAAAAAAATAAATTGATTTGCAATCAAAAATGAATACAGATTAACTTATTTTTGATTAAGCAGTAAACATTTTTATATGAATTGTTATCATGTATTTTAATAGAGGATTCATTTATTTTGAATATAAAAAAGAAAATGCAAGAAACAAAGAGATATTAAAGACAAACCAAGCTAACTACTCATTTAAAAAGAAGATGAAATAAAATGGAGTCAATAGATTTAGAATCGATTCAAATAAATAAAATAAAACAATAAAGAAAGAATCAAAGAAACCAAGAAAGATTTGTAATATTTTTTATTTAAAGCTGATAATTATACTAATAAGTTGAGTGAGAATGAGCATAAGTGAATGGAGAAATGAATGGGAAATGTGTTATTTATTTAGATTGGTTTATAAATATGAATGAAAAATGGAGAAAAGAAAAATGAATAAATCAATAGGAAAGAAAGGCAAATGAAATAAAAATGTAGGAAGAAAGAAGAAAGAAATAAACAAACAAACAAGCAAATAAAGAAAAGAGATATGAGTTTAAGATGAGCTAAACCAAAACAAAATAAAAAGACAAAGGGAAAGATAATTAATTTTAATTAAAATATACAAAAAATACTTATTAAATTATTTAATTAAAGAGGATCATGTTCTTAAATAGATTAGTTAAGGAAACCTCAAAGGCCAAGCGTTTGTTTTCTATGGCCTAGAACAACTTCGCTCGTGGTAAGAAAATATTTTCATTAAAAAGAGAAAGGAAGTTCTTATTTAAGATGAAGAAGACCTTCATTTATATCATCTTCTCAAGGAAAAATTTAGGAAAAAAAAATTAAGCATTTAGCAGTCATTAATAAAGATGTGAAATAAAGTGCGAATGGAAGAAGCAAATATCTTCGGATTTTGCAATTTATTTAGTTGGAAATTAGTTAGAAGAAGGTAGAATACCCAGATAGAGTAGAAAAAAAGAATAGCAAAAAAGTGAAGAGGGATATAATGAAGGTGGAAGGTCATCTTGAATACGAAATCCTTTATTTATTCGATTTATTTATAACTGTGATCACACAAATGATCATAGATTGATTATCAAGCAAAAGTTTACTGTAAATAATGAATAATCTTAATAAAAAGCTGGCCCATACAACCCCAACAGATATAAAGATTACTACATCCCAAGAACTTTACCCAAGAATGAAGAGATTGTTGAATTCGTTTAAAGTTAGCACTCAGTCCCTGCTTCTCCTATCAGAAATCAAAGACACATCAACCCTGTCAGAGAATCTGGTCCTTTACCTTCTTATGATGGTACCTACACAATGGAAGATATTAGAGCCGTTTTCTACAACACCACCGTTGGTAGAGATTACTGCTATTGCCAAATGGACCCTGAAGAAATCATGAGAAGAGTCCCTGGTATCACCAGAAAGGAAGCTGAATTCATTACCAAGTTGGGTTTATCTCCTCAAGAATAAGTCGATTTTGCATACATTGCCTACAACATTGGTTTGGATATCTTCTATTTCACCAACTAAATGTTCGTAGCCAGACAAGTTGTCACCAATTCCAAGGGTGAAAAAGTTGAAGTTCTTTGGAACGCTCAATGTTATGAAGATATTGCTTAATTAAATGTTGGTATGACATACTATCTTTCTTATAAATTTAATTTTTCCTTTGCTATTTCTTAATCATAATAGGCCTATTCAATTCATAATTCACAAATTAAAATACTCCAAAAAAAGCTAAATTGCATTTAAAAAACTCAAAAATGATATTATTTGTCATTCAAAAGACTCAATCTAACACAAACACCACATTTCTTATTAAAATGCTCAATAGACCAGCCACAAAAATTTAGTTTAAAAACTCATAATTTATCAAGACCGAATTTCAAAATAAATAGTTGCTTTTGAAGATTCGCCTTTTAATTTCACTTTCGCTAATAAAATACCAAATTGATTAATAAATAAAGATATTATTGTTTCTATCTATCAATCAAGACAATCAACCCTCTCAAAACCAAAAATAAATATCTAAACCTTACGCCATTAATTTTTTTGTAGGTTAGCTTAATCATTCAAAAAATCTAGGAAATTAATTATAAATTAGGTATTATCAAAGCATATCCTTCTAGAATTTAAAATCTATTTAAGAGCTTCTTTATAAAAAGAATTATTAAATAAGGAATACAAATTTTAGCAATCACAATAAACGAATGAAAATCACTTAGAAGAATCAATCAAAAATTTGAATTTTTAAATGATTAACATGAATGAAAGACATGTTTTAGAGTATTTAAAGATAAATGAAAACTTTTTCTGTCAAATAAAACTAAAACTCATCCCTTTGATTTTCAGAGGAAATTTATCAACAAAAATTTAAAGGAAATGAATTAGAATTTTTTTTGAAAGAATTTGAAATTTAAGAAAAATAAAGGAAATTTTTAATTGTTTTAAAATAATGAAATAGTAGTTTATAATTAAATTGATTTTTGTAAATTTTAAAATCAGGTTTTGCTCCTGTTTTGGAAAGTGTTGATTACCATTGGGAAATCTTCTTGTGGGCTGATCCTCCCATTAAGCCTAACAACGATTTCGACTTGAACGTTCCTTGCACTTGGTTCGAATATGAATAAGAATGGTGGATGGAATCTTGCATCTAAGAAGATCAAATGAACATCCCTGAAGATGAAAGACCGTACAATACTCCTAGAAATCCTCACTGCAGAAAGGAATTATGGAGAAGCCAAGATGCTATCTAAGAACAAGAACTCATGACTAACGAAAACTGGTATCCTAAAAATACTTAGTACAATATTTATAACCAACCTGATTACATTAAGCCCAAGAGTAATGTTGGTGCTGCTGCTGATGATATTAGAATCTGAGAAAGAATAATAACTATTATATTACTCGCTCAAGTATTCTTGTTTATCAAAAATAATCAACAAATTAAATCAATAATTTAGTTAGTTAGTTAGTTAATATTTAGCTAGAACATCATTTATTTTATTACCTCTTTGGCATAATATATATGTTTACTAGTTTTTATGTCATCATTATTTTCTATCTACCTACAAGAGTCCAAAACTTACCTTCATTTCTTTATTCCCTCAAATAATTTCCACTCACTAATTTATTTATCTTATTTGTATTTATCTTTCTTAGATCTCATTTTACTTTAAAATCTAATTAAATTTCTTTCAAACCTCAGCTTTAAACAAATTCTAAATAATGCAAAAAATTCAATTCAAAACAAAACAAACCTACTAACCTAAATAAAAATTAGGATTAGAATATTAATTACTGAATTTTTTTGTTTTACCATAGTAAATATTTACAGTTAAAATGTACATCTAAGAAATGAAGAACTGATTTGAAGATTTTTAAAATTAAGAAGATAATATTGATTAAATATTCACTAAAATCATATTTTTTAAATTTAACTCCAATGATTTTAAGCTTATATAGTTGCTATTTTTTATTGTTCAGAGATAAAATGTTCCAACTTTGATTATTTTTTACAAATTAAACTTAAACATTTAAAATAAATACTAAAGGAAAATTTTTTTATTTTTTTTAATTTAAAGAAATTTATTGTGAATAATATTTATTAGATAAATTAATATTGAGATGATTAAGATAAAATATTGAAATTTTATTAATTTTACCATTGAATTAAAATTTTGAAATAAAAATTCTGATATTGAAATTAATTTTTTTGTAGAAATTGAGAGTTAGTTAGCTAGATTTTAATTAAATTTGAAAATCTAATTTACAAGAAATAAGTAATAGAAGACAATAATAAATTATATTATAGATTTATTAGCTATTTAATTAAAAGATTTTTTTGCTTTAATTTTTATCTTTTTGCTCTGCTTTCATGATCAATGATTAAATTAAATTTTTTAATTATATTAAGTATTTTGTAGTTTTTAATTTATTAATTTTGGCATAACTTTGAATTTTTGTCTCAACGAGGAGCACCATAGGCCTCAGCCATTCTTTCAATATTGTATTTGTGGGATTATATGTACATAATAGGAACACCTGGAATCTTTCTGATTCTTCTTCTAAGATCTTTATCGCAAGTTGCAACAATATAAACTCTTGACTTTATTTTTAATAGAAAATTAGAATAATTTTTATTTTTAAAGCATTTTTGTTATTTTTAAATTGTATTTGTTGAAATAAAGAAATAAATAAATAAATTACTCCTCTAACTCTATTTATAATGCAATCATCAGCATATGTACCCTTGTGGTCACATTTAAGCTTTTCAAATCTAGGATCTTTCATTAACCTTTTTTCAAATGTTACATAAAATGAGAATCTGAATGATCTTATATAAATTACTTTAAAGCAAGTCTATATTTGTGGCCTAATTTTTCTAATTCAGCAATAACACAGTCAGTTATATAAGGAATACCTTTATTTTATAAGCATTCATTTTAAATTCAATCAAGCTAAAAGTATTATTATTACATTTACCAAGCAAGCAATCCATGGAAGCTTTAAAGATATCTAATTTATTTTAAATGGAGAAGTTGATGAAGTTTGTATCCAACAAAATTCTGTAGGGAGGACCTAAGGCAGTGTTGTGCTTAAAGAATAAATGAGTAGGAGTAGATTCACTTTTATCAATAAAACATAAAAAATGATAAAATT
Source organism: Tetrahymena elliotti 4EA (assembly GCA_000231825.2). NCBI lineage: Eukaryota > Ciliophora > Oligohymenophorea > Hymenostomatida > Tetrahymenidae > Tetrahymena > Tetrahymena elliotti. Next base: position 1,074,512 of record JH720315.1, on the reverse strand, counting down.
GAAAAAAATTACATTTAAATGAAAACAAATTACATTTCTTTAACTTAAGCTTCGTCTGCATTTTTCAACAATTCCTTTCTCTTAACTTCCTTTTCCTTTTCTTTTGCTGTTTTTCTATTTTTATAAAATGATGTATTTAGATTTGGCTTTTGCATTTCTTTAAATCATATCAAATCAGCATCTAAATGCCTAATTGAAAAGACTTTCTAATTGATTAATGATTAATTACACTCTATCGTCCTTTGTGCTAATGAGTCTTTTAACTGCTCCACACTTTCTTGATTTTTTTTATTTTCCCATTTGTAAATTCTAACTAACTCTTTGTTTGTTATTAACTAAAAAGTAAATATTTTTTGTTATTTAATTTTTATAATAAATTTCTTTTTAGTCTTCTTTTAATTTCTACCTTAAGAAATATAAAACAAACAAATAAACTTTCTGAATTATTCATATAATTCTAATTAAATGTTAAAACCAATTCATATCTTCAAATTAATTATTTTTTGCTAATTTCAGTAGAATCTAGAGCAAGAAAACCTAAATTATTAATTCGTCACATATCATTTATATTTCGAAACTATTTTTTAATATTGAAACATAATTCATCAAAAATTATAAATAAAAATTATTTTTGACAAATATTTTGAATTAAAATATTGAAATTTTTTAAATTAAAACTCTTTAATTTCAGATAAAAATTAATTTCATTCTTCTACTTATTTTCATCTTATTAATATTAATCAAGCAAATGATTATTTTGGAAATTCACTTAATATTGTTAAATTATTAATTAATTTATATTAACGTAGTAAATAAGAGAAATAAATATCTTAGTATGAGAAAAATAATATTTAATTTAATTACAAAACTTCCTTTGTTAGAAATCCACTTGATTAAATTTTTAACTGATTAAAAATTATTTTTTATATTTTATTTTGATAGTAAATAAGGAGAATGTAACTAATATGGGAATGTTAATAGAATTATTTAATTTTCTTTCAGAAGAATTTATTTTTATATTTTTGTAAAATAAACTAAAATTTTTTTTGATTAGATAATTATTTTAAACTACTTGAATTAAAATAAAATAGATATTAATTAATTTGTGATTAATTAGAAAATATCATGAATAAATTTTGTGTTATAAATTAATATAAGCATGTATATATCTTTTTAAACTAAATAAAGTAAGATAAAGTGATTAAGGTAAGAGAGGAGTGAATAAAAGCTAGTTATAATCTTTAGTATTACTTTAAATTGTAGCTAGTAAAAGTGATTGTAATCTGATCTTATTTTGAAATAAAGTAAAATTTAACTAGAGTAAAAAATACAATTATTATCAATAAATTCTTTATTAGATGTTAAAAACTTTAAATCTTTTCTAAACTATCCTTAAGATTTTATTTATTCCTGCTTATTACTTTAAATAAAATCATTTAAAAAATATATAGTCTTTTATTCTTTGAAAATAGCTGTATTAAATCAATAAATTCAAGTTATTACAAATAAATTAAAATTCAGCTAGTAGTTATTTATCAAAAAATTAAAAAAGATGGATGTAACTATTAATATAAAGGTAAATATAGTATATTTTAATTTGTTTAAACCATTACCTCATTTTATTTTTAGGGGGATTAAGTTATTTCATCTTCAGATACTTATGAACCAAAGATTTAAATGTGAAAAATTATTTTTTTTAATAAAGATTTCTCTAGAGTATTTAAGGTGACTACATATGATATGAAAATACATTAATCATGGCCTTATTTTATTTACAAGTCAAATGATTTATTTATTCTTAATTTATTTATGATCATAAATTAAATTCTGTTATTAATTATTTTTGTGATGCACATTTTTTCAAGAATGTTAGTGAATGACTAGATTGCGTAAAAAAATTCATTTAAATCATGATCTAATTTAATTTTTACTTAACTTGGATAATTTAAGTATAATTACGATTAAAGTATTTCAAATTATTATTGTGATATAGATTTTTTTTCAAAAATACTTATGTATGAGTTGTTTTTTTGTAAATCTCTAATAATAGCAGATAAAATTACTATCAAATTTTGCAAGAGAAAAGAAAAGTATTTGAAATCTTTACATTTTCGCATGGTTAATTTACATTTTTTTTGTATTTTTTAAAATACAAATGGAAGTGTGAAGTAATAATTAAAGAAAATGTGTATTTTTGAAAATATTTGAACTTAAATTAGATTCTGATTAGATGATTTATAGAATTTGTTTGAAGGGAATTTAAAATTGAGGTAAAAATTGAATTCGTTAAAGTATAGATGGGGAATGAAATATTTAGAGTAGGTAGGTAGTTAAAGTAAATGTGGATAAAGTAATAAAATAGATAAAATAATTAAATGGTGTATACATAATATATATTGACATAATAAGTAAAGGTTTAATAAGTAAAATTTAGTATTACGCTAGAAATAATTTAATTGCTATTTTAAAGAGCGATATCAAAGATTTTTGCTCTTCAAAATAGAACAATTTATTTATTTTTTATTAGTAAATAAATAAATCTGTTACAGATCTAATTTTTGATACTATTCAATTTATTAATTATTTGCTTGAATGTTGACAAAAATAATAGAAAATTATTAGTTTGTTAATTAGAAAGGTAAGAATGAGTTAGTTAATTTATCAGTTTATTTTTATAATGAGAGCGTACAGTTTAAACTTTCAAAAAAATGCAATAGAAACACAACTTATTCCGTTATCATTAGGGGGGAGTAAGTTGAATTAGGTACCAGAAAAGCTATATACTTTGACAGATTTTGATTCATCGATTACATATAACATTTTATTAACGAACCAGGCTTTTTTTACACATTTTGAGTTGGGTAATTCCATGCATTCACCTGTGTTAAGGTCGAAGACACATGAATTTTTACTGGTCTTTTGATTATTGAGGAGAATTTGATTTTGAAGGTTTTCAATGGAAAGCATGTCTGTGCTCATTGGGAGAATAGTGAATTTTCTGCAGCAAATGTTTGTGGGGATATCAAGAACTAATTTGGTCAATTGAGGTTAATGAGGAGTATTGATTACTATTTGACGCTTATTTAATTGTTAAATTAAAATTTTATCACTGTCTTCAATAGGTAATTTAGCAGTGTAATTTTCCATTGAGAGATTTTCTGTGTTGACAGTAATAAGATCAGGACCATCAGCTATAAAGAGAATGTCTTTGGGAGAACTGGAATCAGAGGAAAATGAAGAGTAGAATAAGATGTCATTTGACTCGTATCTAGGATTTGACATGGTGAGACTGTTGTATTTCATATCATCCTTTGTTATTTTAGGTTGGCTTAGATTTAATTAGGTGAATTAGAATTGATAATTGGAAGGGTTGTAATGGTATTGAATGCAGTAAGGCTCAGTTTAATGGAATATATATTTGCTGTTTCTGTCAAGTAAGATAGATTTAGTCTTCTTGAAATCTGGTAAGGAAAAGAAAAATACTGCTGAATCTGTTCTAATGAGTATATTTTAAGACTATTCATGGAAGGAGATTATTTCAAAATGAGAATCTTTATCAGAGTCTAATTCAATTGTATTTAATATATCAATGTTTATGTTTTCTGTTTCGAGTGAAAGAGAGCGTACTCTAGCTTCACTTTTGTTATTTTGTTTAGGATTTTATTGTTTTTAGAATTTATCTTAACACTTAAGATTCATTGTTGTGTGATGATTAGAGTGAATCAAAGTCTATGAAATTGATTTCATGTTGTTGTTATTATTATGGTTGTTACTGTTCTACATATTAATGTTTTGACAAATACTGGTATTAGTGTTTCCATTTAAAATTAAATGATTGCTATTACCTAATTGTTAAAAATTTCCTTAAGTGCATTACATTTATGGTGATTCGGTTAATTGAAGTTGCTTTCTAGTTGTGGGTTCATCTTCTGATTTGAATTTAGGAGGTTGTAATGAAGATTTTGTGACAGTCAATTACTTTTCGCGATTTTCTATAAATAGTTATTTATCTTCTGAAGATTAAGATTTCACATTAATAGGTAGTGGTAATAATTCATTTAGAATTTAATTTTTTGTATTTTGCTAATATTAATTATTCTCTTGATTGCAGCTAATTTATTTCAAATTATTATTGTTATTACAATTGTTATTGTTATTATCATTCACATTTTATTTTGAGTTTGTTTGATTGTTTTGGTTTATGCTTTATTGAGGGGATATTTAGGGTGTTTTAGGATGAGTTAAAGAAACTAGCTGAATTTTGTTTGCATATTTAATGACATAGTATTGAATAGAGTTTTCTAAATTGCTATTAATACTTGCATTAGCGTCTTCTTTAAGGTTAACTTGAAGACATTGTTCTGCCTGACTAAACAATACAAGATGTTTTCTTGAATTAATCTTTCTGGCAATCAATACCATGAGTAAAATGATATGAATAGCAAGCGTAATTCCAATCGAAATTTATTTATTATCAGTAAATATAGGAGTCATTACCATAAAAACCTCCACTATATAAACTATTAATGTTTTAACCAAGTCTTTCTTGAAGTTGATTGAGTAAGGGAATACTCTCATTGAAAATTCACTGAAATAAAAGGCAACTTCAAGAAAAAGGAATTAGAGAGCAAAGAAGATTTGATTAAAACCAACATTGAGACCACAAATTATACCACAGTGGACTAAGAGACAAAGAATATCAGCTACAAATCTATTAGCGCAGCTTTCAAATCCTCTCTTATAAACACTATACTAATAAGCAAAGAGTTTACCTATGCAGCTCATGATAGACTGCTTCTCAGAAGGTTTTTCATCCAAAACACAATAACCAACAATGGCAATTATAAAATTCAATAAGAACATGTGGGTTAATTGATGTGAGCGCTACTTTGTTGTATGAAAAATAGTATACTTATTTGTAAAGTAAAGTTAATCAGCGTTATTTAATAGATAGTTTTTTTTTTGTTTTACTCTATTTATTATTATTGTATTTTTTATTTGTGGAAATGATAATTAGTTTTTTATATCCAAATTCAGTATCTTTCTTAGCTAATTTATTAATCAAATCATCAATCTATTTATATTAACAATATTATTATTATTATTTTCAATTTCTTCTTTTAACTAAAGTAACAACAATTATTTTCTTTGTCTTTATTTGTCTATGTTTTTTGTTTCTCTCTTTCTTTGTTAGTCACTCTTTTTTTTTCTATGATTTTTAAATTTCCTCTTAATCCTTTCTAAATCATACAAAATTTATAATTTTTTTTTCATTATAACCTAAGCTCAACCTTTTTTACTTAAGGCTTTATAAATAAGTTGTATGCGTGTATGTATATTTATAAAAAACTTTTTGAATTCTCAAAGTAGTTTTTACTCTCCTATGAATAGGTGAAAATCATCTATTTATTTACTTATTATAATTCTATCTTACCTAACCATAATTAAAAATTCAAATTTCTTTGGTTCTGATTCAAGCTATATTATTTATTTATTTGTTCGCTTTAGACCCACTAATCTTCATCATATTTCATACCAACAAAATAATAATTTTTAAGGATTTTTATCTTCAACTTTGTGGGTATTGCAAAATATTTAAATTATTCATTCTCATTACACAAAATGTTTATTTTAATTGGGAAGCTATTTCTGAAAATTACTTTTAATAATAATAAAATCTACGTCTCTTTTTTCGTTATTTTACTTTAAAAAAAAAGATTTACATAATTAATCGATCAGTAGATTCACACTGATTTTTTCTACAGAATTAAAATTTCTTTTCCAACAAAGTTAAGTTTACTTGCTTAACACCAACATGATTAAAGTTAAAATTGCTTATTTACTTTATTTTTTGCAATATCTAAATTTAAATCTATGCAAGGTATTTAGAATCATTTAAAATCAAGAAGAAGAATCAATTATAATTCGAACACATATAAACATAAAAAATTAATATTTTCGAGTATCTTAATTGATTAAAGGATATTTTTTACTTCTTTATAAATCATTCAAAAAATAATTGATTTTCTGACTATTTTTGTCTCTCCTTAAATTTTTTGAAAAGTAATTTAATAATAAGTAATCTTAAACGATATATTTTTGGCCTTTTTTATGTATTTTCTATCCCTGTCAATCAATTATTTCTTTTCTCTACTTAAAAGTAAACCTAAAGAAGCAACATAAGGATAAAATCAGGTTTGAAATCAAAATCAATAGAAAAAATATATAATTTATCACTTAATAAGAAAAAATTGGTGATTTTATTCAGTCTATTTTGTAAATCTTACTAATCAAAAATTATTAAGTTATTTTATCACCAAATTTTTCTAAATAAAACAATATTTTAACATAAATAATTTTTTGCGTTACTTTATCTTTTTATTTATTTTTCTTCGAAACAAACATTATTCAACTAAATTTAATATTATCATACAAAATAGATAAAAAATCAATTAAGAACTGTCTTCAAATAAAACAAGTAAAATAAACATAATAATTCATTCATTTTTTCCATTGCGAAAAATATAACCTACTACTAATTAATTGATTAAAAATTTCTATACTCTATTTTCCATCCAGTAAAAGAAATTCATCTAAAATGTTTCATTTTTTCCAACAATAATATTTGTTTATTTACTCATTTTAATGCTATTATCGTTTATTCTATTTTAATCCTTTGTTCCTTTTGATCTATTTATTTGGTTTCATAAAAAATATAATTTATGCTTTTATTTTTCTTCCATAATTAAATAATTAGGATATGAAAATATACTACTTATCTTAAAGACCTAAATTTGATTTATTTTGTATAAAAAAAACTTAGCTCTATTTACATATTTATTTAGTTTCTTTTAAATTTAATTAAAATCTGAAAAGATCAAAATAACATTAAATCTTCTTAAAGCTAGCTAGCTCCTTTTAGATTTAAATATTTCTATTTCATCAAATAGATCAATAAAATAAATTGATTTTCTTTAAATTGTATTTTATTCATTTATTTAAAATTTTTAGAATCTTTTAAACAATAAAATAAATTTCAAGCATTTTAGTAAAGTTTATACATTCTTAGCATACTAAAACCTTATTTTTATATTTATATTTAATTTTTACAACAAATAAATTCTATTTATCTTAAAATTAAGATTTTAAATAATTAACTAATTAATGATTGTAAAATAAATATTAATTTTTTATTTAAAAAAATCTACTAATTTTTAATCAAAAAATATTAAATGAAATACTCTATCTAAGTTCTCTTTGATTAAAAGCCAATTATTTAATCTATTTGCATTTATTTTATTTCATGAATTTAATTTTTAATAATTTCAGTTTGTAGTGTAGGTTTCTTACATTTCAGAATTTTTTTAAATTTATTTTGCTAAAATTAAATAAATTTTAATTGGGTAAAATAATATCTTTTTAAAATTAGCTACATTTATATAAAAATTCTAAAATATTAATATAAAAATTGAATTCAAATCTTGATTACATAATAATTTTGTTTAAAATACTAATAAATATTAAAAAATAGTATTTATTTTTATTTTATTTTATTCTTTAATTTTTTATATTTGATTTTAAATATAGAAAAATAAAGCAATTATGAAAGAAAAAATATATTGTAAGAATGGAAAAAATAGATAGATTAGTCAAAATAACTATTTTCAAAATATTTTAAATTCTTCAATATTCTTTAAAAAAATAGTAATTGATTTATTAATTGATTATTTTTAAAAGTTTTTTAGAGTTATTTGTTTGATTTGAAATTTATATCAATCGAAATTAGCCAATAAATAATTCTTAATACAATTTAATACTTTCAAATATTTGATGATAAATAAGCATTTTCAATTTGATTTAGAAAATTAGTCTGACGTCTCTTAAGGAGAAGTCAGAGTTCAAAATGAATTTGATAAGATAGAAAAAGATATTAGATAAAAGAAAACAGGCATTAAGGATCCAAGGATTAATAGAGGACAAACAGGAGCCGATGATCAAAAACCAGTTAAAGTGATGGAATATGAGAAATTTGAACATTATTTAAATAGTATGCAAACTGTTAACAACCACAATTTAGCGTAAATTAAAATTTATTAAAATTTTTTAAATTAGATCAAGAGAGCTCTATGAAACATTCATTACTCTAATTGATTATTTATTATTTGCTGCCAATTTTTTAGTTGTATTAAATTAATTGAGATGTCTTTATATATATTCAATAGTGTGGCTACTAATTATATGATGTAATTATAGCAAATGCAAATAGATCTATAGAAGGAATAAGAAAATTCATATAAAGCTTTGAAAAAGGCAGAACATTTGGAAAGGAAATATGAAATTTCTACTAAAAGATTGCAAGACACCATTGATAGATTTAGATAAGAAAGAGATGAAGCCTTAGCTGTCAATAGCAAATTAATGTATGAAAAGCAAATTCATGATGATGTTATTGCAGAAAAAGATAATTTAATTAACAATAAAAACACTCTTATAGAAGTAATTTATTCCTAAGCTAATCTTTCTAATTTAGTCTAATCGTTTTAAATAAATTCATTTTAAATTTATTCTTCTTATAATTTCTAAATAAATATATGGAATGATCAATGATCATTACACCAACAATTAACAATCTAATTGATTTATTTGCAAGCAAAATTCAAAAATTATTTGATAAATCTTCAAGTTTTAAATAGTTTACATGCTTCTTTGACTAAATAGTTAAAATCAATTTTAATAAGAATATCAATTTAAGTATTAGTAGATTAAATCAATTTAAATAAGATAGATAATATTTACAAAAATAGTGCCATTATATAAATAGTAACCAATATTTAAAAAGATACTTGATAAGATAAATAGGAAGTAGTAGTATAGTTTTTATTATGAAAATTTCAAAATAATTTCAAGAAATAAGGATGATTTTAAACGTAAATTAGATAGCAAATAATATGAAAAAGTTCAAAATAAATGCTATAAGATAATACTGAAAATGTTTTAATTTAAAAAGCATAAATATAAAATCCATCTATTGAATTAGTATTTTTATAGAGTGCAATTTATTTTTACAAATCTTTTGAGAAGGCAGATAAGATTAATTAACCTAGTACTCCTATTCTAGATTTAAAATTTCAAAAAATTTGACAGCCTTATAAAAAAAATAGGAAAGATAAAAATAAAATAGTGGATTATCATTTTTTAAAAGAATTTGAAAAACTACCAAAAATTTTTTATCAAAAAAAACCATAAGTTTATTTCAAAATAAAGAAAATGAAAAAATACAACATGATAATTAATGAGCTAAAAATTTACTAACTGTCATTTTTGTTTTAAACTAGAACAAATTCACAAAAAATGAAGAGTTTATGAATGAAAAAATAATATTTTTAAGACTATTTTTTAAAGTTAATTGGTTAAATAAAAGAAAATTTAGAAAAAAATTTTTTTGGAAATTTTTTATACACTTTAGAAGAAGCACAAAGAGCTATTTATTGAGCATATTTAAATCACATTTTTAAAGTAATTAGAAGATAACATTAAGATCAAAGAAGAGGAGCTGCAAAATTTGAGAGCTGAAAATCATGCTTTGATGGAGAAGAATAAAAGTTTGAATGAATAGAATAAATAACTTGACTTAAAAATTGGATCATCTACTTATTAAGTTGAAGTTTTGGAAAATTAATTGAAAAGAGATAACAAACTTTTTGAAGAATTTAAAAATAACATGAGACTTGAAGTGAAGCAAAAAGAAAATCAATTTATCATTGAATCAAAATTAAGATAACAACTTGAAAAAGAAACTGTTAATTTGGTTGACAAAATATCTCATCTTGAATATAAACTTATGTCTATATAAACTCAGAATGAAAAGCTTGAAATTGAAAATAAAAAAAATAAAGAAAAAATTTAGGCTTATGATGAAGGGTAAACATTTTCTTCAATAAAAAATCAAGAGTTATTTTTACTTTATGTTGAACAAATAAGAATTTTTGTGTGAATTTAACATTTTGATGAATTTATTTTGATTATTAATTCTAGATATAAGACATACTTCAAACAAGAAATTTAAGATATTTATGAGAAAAATGTAGCTAAATCTAATTCATTGGAAAACTAACTAGAAGATTAAAAAGCTTAGAATGCAGATTTACAAAGACAAGTAAATATTTTAAATTTCTAAATTAAACAAGCAGAAGCATCTAGATCCTATTACATGAAAGAAAGTGAAGATGCTGAAGTAGCCATTTAGATGGTTAAGCAAGAAAAAACTAATTATCTAGACGAATTCAGGTAAAAACTCAAACAATAAATTATATACTAAACTTCCAAATAAAATGCCCAATCTATTTTGAAAATGAATTAAATCATTATCAACAAACAAAATTTTAATATCGTTTTATCAAATTAGAATTTTCTTTATTTAAAATATTTGCAAATGGATATTTATTTATTGCAAAAAATTTCAGATATATCTTGCAATAAAATCAAATTAATTTTTTCAAAGACTAACAAGAAAATATTTTGAACAAAAAAGATAAATGAAATCTGTAAGGGCTGTAATAATGATAAATAAATAATTTATTTATTTTTTCATCTCAAATCAATTTAATTTTAGACATAAAGTTTATCCTCAAAAAAAAATACAATAAAATTCTCAAACATTATTTCAGAATTTGAAAGAAACAACAAATGAGATAAATATTTTAATCTTATCTGACCAAAATTATGATTTAATAAAAAATATCTTTTTTGAAAATTTTGTTTGTAAAACAAAAAGAAATCAATTATAAAAATAAAGAATCAGTTAAAATTCTCAGCAAAAAACTTTTAAATTGGCAAACAAATTTAGATAAATATTTGGGTTAATAAATAAGAGAAATCTTTGAAAAATTTAATAAATTATCTTACCTAATTATGCTTACAAAAACAAACAAAAAAACAAATGATATTTTTGTTCGCATGTTTTAAGATTTGTAAAATACTAAAAAAAATGGTAAATTCAAGCTTATTAAATAATTGATGAACAAATTTCTTCACTACAATAAGCTTAATGCATATTTAATTTAATGACAAATTCATTTAAAACTTTTGAAAGAACTAATTAACAATCAATCAAAATTTAGTTTGCATAAATATAATTATTAAAGAATGTGTAAGTGATTGACATTTTGATCTTATTTTTTAGAATGTAGCTTATTTAATTCTTGTAAATAAAAGAAATTTGTTAAATTAATAGATTATGATTTTTAATTTAGTATTGATTATTAGCTTACAATAATTCATTAGTCTAGACAAACATATTTTAAAATTATCAAAACACATCATAAAATAAAGAAGTTTTAATAGAAATATTTTTGTTTCATTTTAAGAATTTAAAAAATATTTTGGTCATGAAATATTTAGAATGTTTTGTTGATTAAAATTTGTTAGTATTATAGAGTTAAATTTTGTAAACCAATATTTTAAGGAAAATTTGTAGATCTGATAAGATATTTCTTTACTTTCAAATATTTGGTAGATTATTTATTAATTCAATTTAAGATATTTTAAGAGTTGAAGATTAATATGCAATTTGCAATTAATTCCTATAAAAAATATAAAAATATTAAAATAACATATTTGCTTATCTTGAAATATTTTCTACTTATGCCATCATTTTCTTTCAAATTTCTCAAACGATTGATTAATAATGTTCAAATCTTTTAAGAGTTGAAACATAATTAATTTAGAAACACTTATGCAATATATGATTGATCTTAGTATTTTATACTCAAAATATTATTTCAGCTTAAATTTTTGGTTATATTGATGAAGAATACAATAATACAGTTTTTAAGATATTCAATTAATGTAGGTCTTCTATTTGGTATTATTTTTTGTGATATTTTCCAAAATATTGATTAGGAAATTAAATATCTTAAACAATTGAATAAAAGTAATCAAATCACTTCTAAGTGCTAACAAAATATAATTATCTATCAATCTAATTATATTCTACTTTCAAATTTTTTAAAGAAAAAAGGAAAAGAGTATTTTTAAAATTGAAATTTTTTGTAATTAATAAATGCAAGGTCAATAATTAATATGACTGTAACAATCGCAATTATTTTTCCACATTTAGATTATTTTTTTAAGTAGAAAAAAGAAGTTTTAGAAATAAAATATATGGAGTTTTTAAACTTCTTTATTTACATAAATTTTTAAATGAATAGAAAACTAAAGGAATAATATGAAAAGACAATAAGTGATCTTCATAATTAAGTGAAAGAGTGTCAAATGTAAATCTTCAAATAGAGTGAAGATTCTAAAACTCTTCGCATGCATTTGGATGCTTATGAAGACAGAATTACTGTAAGCTATTATTTTAAAACTTTTGTTTAATTTACAATATTTTGCTTTAAATTAATTAGTATTTGCTTGAAATTCAAGAAATTATGTCACAGTCTACAGGCAACAACATATACAAATTTATCTCAGATTTAAAAACTTAAGGTATCAATAACTTCTCAAAGGAGGAATTCTAATAAATTAAAGAATAAGCTATGCGTGAACACGACTTAGCACTTGCTCAACGTGATGCGATGTTTAAAGAACACTAATCTAAAAGATATATTGAATAAACTCTTAATCAAGATTATGAGAAATATAAAAATGATTTAAATAAGCCTAGCGATTTGGATTCAGAATGGAATAAAATCTTTCATAAACTCAACAACATACAAGTAAAATCAGATAATGTGTCAAAATTACAACAGCTATATTGAATAAAATTAATAAATGTATCCCTTATATATATTATCCTTTTATCAAAGTAATTCTTTTGAGTAAGTGATAACAATTCCTAATTTGAATGCCAGTATTAATTATAATTTTATCTCTTTATCAATAAATAATTTTGGAATAAAAAGTAAATATACAAGTACATTTCTATGAAATTGAATCTATTTATTTACACTCATAAAATTATACCTCAATTAACTTTTTATCATGCTTAAATTATTATTTGCAAAAACTTAAATTTACTTTACATTACCACTTCATTTCAAATTTACACTTTTAAAAATATAATGTAAAATATTTAAATTTATTTCTGGTAATCATAATTTATTAAAATTAAAAACTCCAACTTTTATTTTTTAATATGAAGTAAAAATATGAAGATATTTTTTTAAGACTTTTAAGTTAAAGAATAAGGTAAATAGTTTTTCTACTTCAAAGAAGCAATGAAAAATATGGTAAGAATATATTTTAGAGGATAAAATTTTAAGAGATTCAAATTTTAAAAAGATTAGGTTATTCCTAAGGTGCTTTTAATTTATTTAATGTTACATTTTAGATAATAAAGAAAAAATAAAGTTATGAATGTAAAAATATAGCATATTTTAAATAAAGAGATAAATTTAATTCTAAGTGTATTTTAGTATTCTATTTTAGTTAAAAAAAATTTAAGGTAAGAATTTTTATATTTGATGAATATTATGCTTGAAAATGCAGAGTATTATTAGATTAGAAAAGAAGATTTTTCTGGTTAATTATTTGTTTGTTTGTTAATGCTGTTTAATTTTTTGATTTTTAGGCTGTAAGAAATTTTAATTAATTTCTTTTCAAGGATTAAAAAAGATTAAGAGAATCCAGCTTCTTTTGAAATTTTAACTGGTCTAATAGTTTAATTTTAGCATAGAATTTAAGAGGTAGATAATTTATAATTCAAGTTTAATGTTAATTTGTAAGTAGATTAATTTAATTTTTAGCAAATGAGGTTTTGCTTATTTAGTTTATTTAAATATTATTTTATACATTAAATCTTTGCTTTTGTTCATCAAAATAATTCACTACTTTTATTTAGTTTCTATTTTAGATTTCTTTAAAGTTTTTTGATTTTAAAATGAGTGATAACAACTAATTTTTTCTATTTTTTAAAGTATAAATTATTGAATCTATATTAATTTAAGAAATTTTAAACATATTGTTTGAAAGCTTTTTATGTGGTAATATCAACTTTTAAAGTACTTTCAAAATACATAATAATGTTTGTAATTTACATGGCCAAGTATGCATGTAGCTCATATAAAAACAGCTGATTTATTTTGTCATCGAAATATTCTTTTAAATTTTTTTAAAAGCAATGTTTAAAATGTGAAATTTTGCTAATTTTAGGTATAATTAAAGTTATTTTTAAAAAATATTCTTTTTTTAAGAATGAAGCAGCTGTTTCAAACATAATAAGCTGTTCATTTATTTTTAACATGCTTTTAAAGTAAGTTGAGATATTCTTATATGTATAAAATATATCAAAAACAGCTAGCTAAATTGAAAATAAAGAAGGTAAATAAAATGGTTATTACCGAAAAAGTTTTGGATGATTTTTAAGTATTATATAGATTTTGTATTTCTTCAATAAAACGTAAATCAAATTATTATAAAACAGCTTGTTGAAATAAAAAAAATATCTGATTGGTGAAAAAAAATACAAGGATGAAATAAGTTTAAAAATATCAAACACAATGAGTAATTTGTAAGATATTTGAGCTGAGGTATTTTCTAAATAAGTCTGCTTGACTAGTGATTTCATAGATAAATTATTAGTAATGTATAAGGTTGAATTAGTTAGAAAGTTAGCGAATGTAAAAGAAAGTCCTCTCTCTCTTTTTTTCTTTGTTTGTGATTGATTAAAAAAGTAAACAAAAATAGACTGAAAATTTTGAGAAGTGTTAATGGACTTGATTTGAGTATATAATTGTAATAATTATTAAATTATTTGTTTAATAAATTATTCAAAAATTTTGTTTCGAAATTTCTGTTGTTAACCGAAGAAGATATTTTTTTTGGTTTACACTTTATTTCATATTTCGTCAATATTAATAAACCAATCTACATCTTTAAATCTGTATATCTCTCTAACTTTCTGCTTGAATTAAATTTCATATTCTTAAAAATTTTTTGGAAAGACAATCAGTAGTCTGTCTCATTTTACCAAGTTTTTTTATATTATTGTTTTTTATCTATTTTAAAGGTATTCATTACACTAGGGAGGTGATTTCAAGTGAATAATCAACTGTTTGCTGACTCACTTTTAGTTGGCTTGATTATTATTATAATAAGCATTTCAGTATGTCTGATAAATAAATAAAAATGTTAATCATTAGATTATCTTTAAAAAAAGCTTTTATTTATTTCAATTACATAAAATAAAAATAATAATTAATAATATAGTTTGCTTCATTCATTCTTCTTTTTTTCTTTGCATTTTTATTAAATTAGTTATTTCTTTTCCTCATCATTACTTTCTTCTTCTCAATTATTATTTAGAATGTAAGAATGAATAAAATTTCAATTTTACTAAACTTCAATTGAATTTGTTTATTCATTTTTCCTCCCCACTTATTTTCCTTATGTGATTTAATTATTCATTCATTCATCCATTTCTTTTAGATTGTTTACTACAATCAATATGTTTGAATTAACTTGATCCTCTTTTTTAAAAAAGAAAGCATCTAATGTAAAAATTACAAATAATTAATTAATTGTTCAAAACAAATTAAAAGAAAAAAATCCATCTTATTGATATCTCTTCTAAAGAGAAAACAAAAACTTCAACTAAAACAAACAAACAAACCTTCCTTCCCTCAAAATCTTAACCCTCTTTAAATCTTTTAAGATTTAAATTTCCTTCAACAACTTAATCCAAATTCCCTTCCTTTTCTTAAAACCACTTAATTACAACCAAAAAAAAACTTATCAAAAATGGAATTCAGTCAAGAAATTAAAGATAGCATTAAGAATAACATGCTCCACATTACCACTGTTATGAAGAACAAGCCTAGAAACTACTTGAACAAGCAACTCCAAGATGCTGTTTGCAACTACTTCCTTGAAAATTACGCTGCTCCTTTCCTCAAAGAAGAATACCAAATTGTTTCTGGTCGTGAATTGCGTAAGAAGATTGAAAACTCTCTTCCTAAATAAGGCAAGAAATATATTAATCTTTTGAACAAATTCAAGTCTGAAATTTAAAGAGTTCAAAAGGGCGATGAATATCGTTCTATGCTCTCTGCTATGGTTTCTGAAGAAGAAAAGTATGAATTTGAATCTGAAGAATGGTGCACTTTACAAAGAAAGAAGATACTTGCTTTGCTCTTAATTATCCATTGGGATGAAGAAAACATACTCAATTTCTATGATATGTGGAATTCTCTTTACCCAACTGACCCTCTTATCAAGTAGAAGCTCTCCAAAGAAGAAAAGGAAAAGCAAAAAAGACTTGCCAAGGAATCTGCTTTGATTTCCAATAATTTAGTCTAAAACTCTTGCTAATTCTCTGAAACTTCTTCTCAAGAGCTCAACTGCAAGAGATCCTCATCTTAATCTTTCTCTCAAAGCTATGATTTGTTCTCTAATTCAACCCATGCTTCCCAAGCATAAATGTATACTGAATATGCTTTTGTTAATCACTAAAACCCTAGAAAGATTATCAACAACTAAATCTTCGAAGATTACAATGAAGATGAAGAAGAAGAATATCCATAAAATTGCAATATTAAAGTTGAATTCTAACAATTTAACTCTATTTCTAGCAGCTCAATAAGAGTTTGCGAAGCTGTTGAAATCTCTTCTAAAATAACTAAAGCTCAATAATATTATCAATATTACTCCAGTTTCATTAAATCTTGCTAACAACCCCTTGTTTAAGAATAAAAGCAATAGGAATTAGAAGAAACTGTCTTCTAAATCGATTAACAATAAAATCAATAATACTTTAAGGCTGAATACCTTTCAAGTGATTGCTAAGAAAGCCAATCTTAAAATATTGAGTATTACAATTTAAAGAATAATGATTCCCAAGTCTGCACTGAAGACTCTTAAAGCTATAAGAATGACGACTTCTCTTATGAATAAGCTTTCTGGTTCAACTAAAGCAATTATCCTATTTTCCTTACCAACAATAACAATCTCATGGAAAGCACTCTCTTCTCTTTCATAAACTTCTGACCTTGGCTGCTCCTTTCGCAAATGTGAAAGGAGCAGTATAAAGGTTTAGAAGGAGAATGAATGAATGGTACACACTTAATGTGTATAAATTTATTAAATGAGTGACTAATCCAAAATATTCTGATGGAAACAGACCAGATAAACATAAAATCTAGGGCATACATCATTTTACCTGCGCTTTTAAAATGAACAACGTAAGTAAATGAGGCAAATTCGTAAACGTTAAAAGCGAATGATGTATATATTACCGAATAAGTGCTTTACAAATTTTAAAATTCTTAAATAACAGTTTATTAAAACCGCTTCAAATTTTAAGCTAGTCTATGTTAAAAAAGAAAATTTAACAAAAAGTCAGCGATTAAGCTGTTTGCAAAATCGCCAATATAAAAATTTATTTAAATCTTTAAGATAGAAAGAAAGATAGATCGATATCTATTAATGAATATTGTTAATTGGGCCTTCCAAATTAATTTATAACTTTAAATTTCTTTCTAAGTTTCTTTAAAATTGATTGAACAGTGTGAATGAACGAATGACTGACTGACTGACAGACTAGATTGATTAATAATTTGATCATTCCAAAAAATTAGAATAATTATTATTATAACAAATATAATTTCTTATGATCTAATTTTTTTCCACACATATATAAAAGAAAAATTGCCCCCGCTACTTTTAATTTCTAAGCTTAATGAAATGATACTTAACAAATAAAGCAACCTAATGATTGAAATTAAATAATAAAAAAAGACTTATTCAATAAATATATACTCATCTTGATACTGAACTGTCAAGATAATGCTTAAATCGAAATCCCTAAATTTCCATCAACTGATTGACTAATATCAATCTTCCCTTAAAAAACTTAATCCTATTTCCAAAAACCCACTCTTACCCATTCTTCCTTTTAAAAACTTATACTGCTTCAAAAACATATCTTAATCAAACCAACAAATATCAACAACAAAAACAACCAATAAACATATAAAATTGGTGATTATATAAATCCCATTAAAAGTTTTTAATAATTTTTAATTGTATTCTATGAATATTCTATCACATTTGTAACAATTTGAAAATGTTCAATATTTTAATTCATTCTTTCAATCTCAATTAATTTTTTTAACTTTTTAATTTCTTACTATTCTCATCATTTTAAGTAAATTAAATTTTTTCATTCAATTTTACTTGTAAAAATAATTATTGTCTATACTTTTTTTTAGCTTATTTCTTTTAAATTTTTAATTTCTTTTTGTTAGCTTTTTTTCTGATAAAATCTTAAAATAAAAATTATTGTATTAGGAAATAATGATTTTACTTATTCATATTAGTTTTAATTTCTCATAAATTATTTATAAATAATACAATTTTATGTTCACATTGATAAATGAATTTTAGTAATATCAGATTGATTTTGAGAAATTTAAATAGAAAGGAAAGGAAAATATACTTTCTTTTTTATTTGCTTTAATTATAATTTGGTTAAGCAAAATTATATTTTGATTTTGATAAATTTAGTTTCTATTATTGATTAAACAACTTCAATTAAAACATGATAAACATAAATATGGCATCGCTTAATATAAAGAAGTATTTGAGTAAAAGAAAAATTTGTACAAATAAATAAAACTTTGATTTTTTGTAATTACTTTATTTCAAATTCGAATTATAAACTATTTAGCATGTGCATTCAATCTGTATATTAAATTTTAATATTAGAATAGTTACTGACTAATATTTCAAAATATATTCTTGAACCATATATTTCCTCATTCAAGTAAAAATTTTTCATTACTGATATTAAATTATTTATTGAATTTGTTTAATTAGCTATTAATTCTTATCAAATATTTAATTAATTTTACTCACAATATTTACATTTAATTCAACCCTTTACAGATTTTATCATTTTCTGTAGAAAGTGAATATTCATTAATTTTTTTACTTTGCATTTCATTTCACTTTTAAATTTAAAATTATGACTATTAAGAATAAAATTACCATTAAAAAACAATAAATTTATTGAATACCAACTTACTAGAAGCAATCAACTCTTCAAAACTTAATATTTTAAAATAACTTTTAGTAAAGAAGAAAAATCAACATAAATTCATAAATTTCCTAAACAGATTGCTTTTATCAAAAAATTTGAATTTTATAAAATATTTGAGTATTAATAGTGAATCAACACCAAAAGTGCAAAATAAGCTCAAAATGAATCATAAAATTTTATTTTATTAATTTATCTAATATATTTTTTACAAGAGAAATTCTATTAAAGAAACATAAATTGGCATTCTCAATTATTGTTTTCATGATAAAATAATAAAATTTGTTAAATAAAAAAAATAAATTTACAGAATTTCTCCCTTGTTAAGAATTTAGTACTTCAACTGTTTTAAATTTTGATTAAGCTTTATTTCAATTTATTTTGATCATGAATCAATTTCAAATTTAAATTATTAGTTTTTCAGAAAATAAAAAGTATGATGTCGTAGAATAAAAAACATTTTTCTAAACTTAATGATGTAACTTATTTTTCTAAGAGTTATTAATATATTTTAGTATTTTAAATCAAAAGCTCCTAAATTCTAATTTATAATCTAGTACTGATTTAGACATTTTTATTGATAAGTAAAAATCAATTTTTAATCTGAAAGTCATTCAATAAATGATTGATTTACAATTTAATTATTTTTATCATCTTTTTATTAATTGAAACATTCTTTTTACTTTATTTTAAAGAAATAATGCTAAAGAAAAAGACATAGAGGATTTATCATTAGTTTTAGCAAAATGTTTGAATATCTCAACTCTCAAACTTAGCATTTTGTAATTCATAATTTTTGATATTTTTTGTGAATAATTGAATTAAAAAACTCTTTAATTTTCAATTAATTTTTCCTTTGAAAAGAGAAATATTGATTAATTTATACAAATGAAATAATTTTTAGCTTTTTATTTTAAAATATTTCTAATTTTTTTATAAATTTCCAAAAGAGGAAGTGATTTTGGTGAAAAAAAATCTTAAGCTTTAGGATCCGGATTAGCTACACTCTCAAAACTCCAAAATTTAACTCTTATACTAAATGGGTAAAGATTAGTTTTAAATTTAATTTAAGAATAAAAAAGCTCTTGAATATTTATTTAGATGGTATATATACTTGTATTATTTATTTTTCCAATTATTATTTAAAGGAAATATAATTTTAAAGAAAAAAGCTTGTTTATTCAGTTAATTAAAACTTTTTTGATTTATTAAAAGTAAGAATAATTTTGGTGAGAAAGGGATTGAAATACTTGGATCTTCTTTAACCTAAATTTTTAATCTTTCAAAATTGTGTCTTAATTTACAGTAAATTATTTTTATAAATTAAGAATTTACCTATTAAAATTAAAATATTCTTCAAAAATGAAATTCAAATTTTTATTTGCAATATTACTAGATTTAATATTTATTTAATATTTTAGTAGCAACTAAATTGGCCAAAAAGGTTGGAAAGAGTTTGCATGTAAATTAGCTGAATTACCTAATCTCTAGTTTTTAGAACTTTAATTATCGTAAAAAAGTGTTAGAATATTAATTTAATTTTCAAACAAAATAAAATCTCAAAAAATTTAATTTATTTAATATATTAATGATAATTTTTTTTATTTATTTTTCAAATTCTTTTAAATTGCGCACATAATTCAATAGTAGAAATAACTCATATTTTTCAATAAAATTTTAATAATTTTTTATTTATTTTTTTTACAATAAAGCTAAAATAATATTGGTAATACAGGTTCATAAGAATTAGTAAATGAGTTATCTAAATGTTAGAATCTCAAAAATTTGATTCTTAAAATAGAGTAGAAATGATACTTAACATTTATTATTTTCTAGTGAATAAAATAAATTTTTTTTAATTAAAATAATATTTTCAAAGTTACAACTTAATCGATGAGCAAGTTGGATAAGAATTAGCATCTGGATTAGCAAACTATTAGAATCTTTAAACTTTGGAAGTTAGCTTAGAGTAAACCAGCCATTAACAAATTAACTTACAAAAACTATAAATTTAATTATTTTTAAATTCATTATAATTTTTAAAGAAGTAACAAGCTTGGTAATAAAGGTTCATAAGAATTGGCACATGGGTTATCGAAATGTCAGAATCTCTGAAATGTATATCTAAATCTAAAGTATACAATATTTTCATACAAATTTTAGAATATAATCATAATTATGGTTGTCAATTTTTATCTATTACTTTCAAAATAAAATTGAAAAACAAACAACTTTTTCGTTAAAAATTAATTATTTATTTCTAGTTCTTTTATTTTATTTTTTTAATTTTATAAAAGCCGAAATGATATCAATGAAAAAGGTGTTTATCAATTCGCATCAGAATTAGCTAAATTTTAGAATATCTAAAGTATGACTCTTAATTTAAGGTAAAGATATTACTACCAATTGTTTAATATTTAAACCTTTTTAAATCTTTTTAGTATTCTAATAATTCTTTTACTTAAATTTTAAATATTAAATTTAAAAATAATAAATCTTCTAAGCATAAAATATTTTTCTTATTTTTAAAGTCACAATAAAATTGGTGATTAAGGTTCATAAGATATTATATCCCAGTTAGTTTAATGCTTTAATCTCTAAACTTTTAAATTAGAACTAAGGTAATTATCCATCACTAATCTTAGAGTTAATATATCTTTTTATCTAAAAAATTTAAAATTATTTATTTAGCTAATAAAATTATATTTTTGTTTTAAAAAGTTCCAACAATATTGGGGAAATAGGAGCATAATAATTAGCATTTGGTTTATTGAAGTTATCTAATCTTCAAACTATATCTCTTTTGCTTAAGTAAAAAGATTTTTTATTATTGCTGAATAACTGATTAATTTTTTAGATAACAAAAAAAATTGAAATATTATACAATACTTAAATTTTTTGTTAAAAAATTTTCTTTCCCCACAACATCTTTTATGTTTTTACTTTTTTTATAAATTTGAATTGTTTTAATTTTTTTAAAGTTCTAATAATGTTGGCGAAAAAGGTTCTAAAGCATTTGGTTCTGGCTTATCTAAATGCCCTTATCTCTAAACTCTGCTTCTAGATCTCAGGTAAAAATAGTTTTAAAATTAATTTGGTTAAATAAAATTTTTACATTTACTTGTTAAAATAATTTTTTAATTAATGACAAAATTTTTATTTTTTTTCTCATTTTTAAAAGTAATAACTATATTGGATGTAGAGGTGCTTAGGAATTGGCATCTGAGTTAGCTTTATGCTCAAATCTTAAAGCTTTAACTCTTGAATTGAGGTAAAATATTTTTTTGAGCAATATTAAATGAATAAGCTCTTTAAATTTGATGTGAATATAGATTTATTTTAAGCCAATAAAAAATTTTAGTTAACCTATTTCTATATATACTTATAATTTTATAATCATTTAAAAGTTAAAATAATATTGAGGATATAGGCTCACAATAATTGGCATAAAAATTTTCCAAATACTAGAATCTATAGACTTTAAACCTTAAACTTAGGTAAAAATAATGTTTTAATATTAATATTAATTTATTAAAAAATTAATTTTTTTATTTTTTCATAGAATCTTATTTTAATAACTATTAATCTAAAATTGGAAAAACTTATTTAGTATTTGTTAATTTTTCAGTTTTATTTATTAATCAATGAATGTTTACTAATTTTTAAAAGGTCAAATAATATTGGAAACTAAGGACTTTAAAAATTGGTTGAGGAGATAGCCAAATGCTCTAATCTCTAAAATTTTGACCTTGATGCTCTGTAATTTAATCTAGCTTTAAAAAAATTTATATTTAATTAATTTTTCTATATAATTTTAAATTATTATTGATTCTATTTTTTATAATCATTAATATTTGAAAAGGAGTAATAACATCAACAACGAAAGAAGTTTGTTAAAGCCACTTTTAGTGTTATCCAAGTGCTCTAATTTGATAACTTTGATTATTTAAGTGTAAGATAAAGCTTTAAATATTTATTATCAATAATTTAATAGATAAACTCTTAGATCTACATTTATTGAGTTTATTTATTTTAAAAGAATTATATTCTCTATCTTTTTTCACCATTTTTATTGGATTAAAATATTTTTTTTGTTTTTAAAAGTGGAGATGATATAGATGAAGAGTAGGCTTAATTGATATCACCACCACCTTTATTTATTTAATTAATTTTTTTTTTCAATTTTAAAAGAGTGGATTATTTAAGTGATGAAGAGGCTCAATTTTTTATGAGACTTCTACTAAAAATGAAAAGATTAGTACATTGTATTGCCTGAACAGAAGTATTAAAATGTTTATGACATTCTGAAAATTAAAACATAATTTTAATTATTTAATAATTTGTATTTTGTTTTTTACATCCTAATAATTTGAAACTTTAAAAAAATTTTTTATAACTTATTATTA
>JH720315.1:994324-1049841 GCA_000231825.2 Tetrahymena elliotti 4EA | reverse complement strand
TTTAATATCAATATTTAATTTATGAATGAATGATCGAATAAATAAAAACTATACTTGAAAAGTGACTGACTAATTTGATTTGATTTACTTGATATTTTTTATGTTTCCTTGATTGAATAGCTCATTCATTTTTATTTGTTTTTTTTCAGATTTAATTCAAATTTTTATATTATTTTTCATTTATTTAAATATATCTTAATTTAATATTTATTATGATAATTTTTTAAAAGTGGTAATAATATTGAAGAAGCGGGTGCATAAGGATTAGGATCTAGCTTAGCATAATGCCCTAATCTCTAAACTTTGAATCTTAACCTATAGTAAAAACAGTTTTTTAATATCAATTAAGGATTTTTGAAGAATAAATAAATAATAAATGTAATTGAAAAGTGAGTGACTGACTATCTTGGGTTTGGTTTACTTTTTATTGTTTAACTCAATCATTCATGAACTTTTATTTCTTCTTTTCAGATTGAATTCAAATTTTTCTTTTTTTCTCATTTTTTTAATTTTATATTCGAAATTATTTTTATCATTTTTTTAAAAGTTAAAATAATATTGGTGAAATGGGTGTATAAGTATTTAGCTCTGGTTTAGCCTAATGCTCTCATCTCTAAACTTTGACTCTTTGCCTCAGGTAAAAATAATTTTTTTATATTAAACCTTTTTGAATGAATAAATAAATAATTCTTTAATTGATGAGTTACAGACTGACTTATTTTAATTGATATTTGTTCACTTCTTTAACTTTTATTTGCTCTTTTAAGATTTAATTCAAAATTTTATGTTTTTCTCATTTTTTTAGTTATTTCTTTATTCAATATCAATTTTTTTAATCTTTTAAAAGTCGCTGTAAAATTGGCTAAATGGGTGCATAAGTATTGGGATCCAGCTTAGCATAATGCTCTTATCTATAAATTTTGGATCTTGATCTCAGGTAAAAATAGTTTTTCAATATTAAACCTTTTCGAATAAATGAATGAATAAATATTATTTTTAAAAGCGACTAACCAGCTAATTGAGCTGGTTTACTTTATATTTTGTTGACTCATCCAGTCATTAAATTTAATTTTTTTTAGATCTAATTCAAAATTTTATTGTTTTCTTGTTCTTTTATGTTTTGCATTCAATATTTACTTTTATAATTTTTTTGAAGTTAAAGTGATATTGGTGAAATGGGTGTATAAGGATTAGCATCTGGCTTAGCGTAATGCTCTTGTCTCTAAACTTTGACTCTTGGTCTCAGGTAAAAATATAGCTTCAATATTACACCTTTTGAATGAATAAATAAACATTTTTATTGATGAGCAAATAACTGATTGAATATTTTGGGTTGGTTACTTGATATTTATTTGGCTCACTCATTTAAATATTAATTATTATTTGAATTCACTCTTTAATATCTTTCTTACTTTAATATTTAATTTTATAATTTTTGAAAAGTTACAATAATATTGGTGAAATAGGTGCTTTAGCATTAGGATCTGGCTTAGCATAATGCTTTAATCTCTAAATTTTAACTCTTGGGCTTAAGTAAAATAGTGTTTCAATGTCAACTATGAATTTTTGGATGAATGAATGGATAAAGATTTTATTTAAATGAAAAGCAACTGATAGATTGTCTAATTTTATTTGGTTTATATGATTTTTGCTTACTCTTTCACTTATCCATTCACTAATTTTTATTTGTTCTTTTTAAATTTAATTTAAATTTTTTATGTTTTCCCTATTCTTTTAAATATTTGTTTAAGTAATATATTTTATAATTTTTTAAAAGTAACAATAATATTGGTGAAATGGGTCCATAAGTATTAGGGTCTAGCTTAGCATAATGTTCTCGTCTCTCAACTTTGACTCTTTGCCTTTTGTAAAAATAATGTTTCAATATTTACTATTAATTTTTGAATGAATAAATGAATGAAGAGTTTAATTGAAAAGCTACTGAATCACTAACTAGTTGATATTTGCTTATCTTGCTCATTCATCCATTAACTTTTATTTGTTCTATTCAGATTCAATTCATTTATTTAAATATTTCTTTATTCAAAATTTATATTCATAATATTTTAAAAGTCGTACTAAGATTGGTGAAATGGGTGCCTAAGGATTAGGATCAGGCTTGGCATAATGCTCTAATCTTTAAACTTTGATTATTAAGCTATAGTAAAAAAATTTTTTTAATATTAATTATGAATTTTTGAATAAAAACATAAATAAAGCCTTTATTTGATGAGCAACTGACGACTGAATTTGAGTTTATTTGTTGATATTTCTTAGGCTAGCTCATTAATTAATTTTTATCATTTCTTTTCAGATTTTTAATACACGCTGTTATGTTTTCCTCATTCTTTAAAATATTTCTTTAAGTAATACTTATTTTACAATTATTTAAAAGTGACAATAATATTGGCGATATGGGTGCATAAGGATTAGTATCTGGCTTAGCATAATGCTCAAATCTCTAAACTTTGACTCTTGAACTTAAGTAAAATAGAGTTTCAATTTGAAATATGCTTTTTTGATTGAATGAATATGAATAAATAGAGATTTTAAGAGTGGGGGATGAGAAAGTAGTAAAAAAATTATTTTTAAAATCTATAGAAAGGATTTATTTATTTTTTTGCAAATCCTTCAAAATTTAAAAAAAGATCTTCATCCTCCCCTTAATTGAAAAGTGAATATTTGAATAATTTGAATATATTCATTTGATATTGGTTTGGTTTGGTTCACTCACTCAAATTTTTATAGTTTCCTCATTCTTTTTTTAAATATTTCTTTAAACAGCAGTGCTTATTTTATAATTTTTTAAAAGCAACAATAAGATTGGTGAGATGGGTGGATAAGGATTAGGATCTGGTTTAGCATAATGCTCTAATCTCTAAACTTTGACAATTGACCTCAGGTATGAATAGTGCTTCAATATTTACTATGTCATTTTTTAATAAATGATAGAATAAATAAAGATTTTTATTTATGAACAACTGAATAATTTTGGTTGGTTTACTTGATATTTATGTGGATCGATAACCACCTCATTCATTCATTCATTTATTTTTAATTGTTTTTTTCAAATTTATATATTTTTCTCTTTCTCTAAAATATTTGTTAATAATATATTTATTTTTATAATTTTTTAAAAGATCTAATATAATTGATTAAATGGGTGCATATGGATTAGGATCTGGCTTAGCGTAATGCTCTAATCTCTAAACTTTAACTCTTGATCTCAGGTAAAAATATTGTTTCAATATTAATTATGAATTTTTAAATGAATGAATACATAAAAACTTCAATGGAAAAGTGTCTGACTGACTTATTTAGGTTGGCTACTTTCTATTTTTTGGTTTACTAATTCTTTAATTTTATTTGTTCTTTTCAGATTTAATCCAAGTTTTTTATGTTTTTTTTATTCTTTTAAATATTTCTTTGTTCAATATTTTATAAAAGTTACAATAAGATTGGTGAGATTGGTGCATAAGGGTTAGGGTCTATCTTATCATAATGCTCTAACCTCTAAACTTTAACCTTTGCCCTCAAGTAAAAATAGTGCTTCAATATTAACTATGTATTTTTGAATGAATGAATGAATAAATAATTAAATACAGGTTTTAATTGATAAACTACTGACTAGTTTAGGTTAGTTCTCTTAGTATTTTTTAACTCATTCATTCATTAATTTTATGTTTGTTAGAATAAATTCAAAATTTTATGTTTTTCTCATTTTTTTAAATATTTCTTATTCTTAGTTTATTTTTATAATTTTTATAAAGTGACAGTAATATTGGTGAAATGGGGATGTAAGAATTAGTATCTAGTTTAGCAGAATGCTCATATCTCTAAACTTTGACTCTACAACTTTAGTAAAATAGAATTTCAATATTAATTATACTTTTTGTATGAAAATGAATGGATGAACAAATAAATAGAGATTTTAGTTGAGAAATGACTGATTGACTAATTTGGGTTTGCTTTCTTTTTATTTATTTGGTTCACTCATTCACTAATTTTTCATTTTTTTTTTCAGATTTGATACAAATTGTTATGTTTTTCTCATTATTTTAAATATTTATTTTTATTTTGATAACTTTTTAAAAGTCACAATAAAATTGGTGAGATGGGTGTATAAACATTAGGATCTGGCTTAGTATATTGTACTAATCTCTAAACTTTGACTCTTTAAATTGGGTAAAAGCAGTATTTCAATATTAATTATGCATTTTTGAATGAACAAATAAATAGAGAGCTTAATTGATGACCTATTAATTGATTGAATTATTTTGGTTGGTTTCTAGTTATTTGTTTTGGTTGCTCACTTGCTAATTCATTCATTAATTTTTATTTGTTCTTTTGAGATTTAATAATTTTTTATGTTTTTCTCATTTGAAATATTTCTTAAATTTTTTTAATTTTTTAAAAGTGGTAATTATATTAATGAAATTGATGCATAAGGATTAGTATCTGATTTAAAATAATGCTCTAATCTCTATACTTTGGATCTTGACCTAGAGTAAAAAATTTATTTCAATATTTATTATGTATTTTTGAATGAAATTGATTCAAATTTTTATGTTTTTATCATTCTAAAAAATATTTCTTTATTTAATATTTATTTTTTTATATTTTAAAAGTGGAAATGATATTGATTAAAATGGAAGAAAAAGATTAAGATCAAAATTCCTAAAATTATAAAGATTAATTAAGTTGAAATAATGATTATTGTGAATAAAAAGACAGATAGAAATTACCTTTGAATAATTAAATGATGATCATTTATAAAATAATATATTAAAATTATTATTTTGATAAAATTATAATTTATTTCATCAAGAAAAAAGAAATGATAAATCTTGACATTTAAACTTATTTCTATTTTTGTCATACTTTTTTTATTAAATTAAATTAATTTTTTTAATTGTTTTTATTTAATTTATTATTCTAAATTTAGAAAACAAAAAATGTATCATTATCAGTGATTTAAATATAATTTGTTTTTTTTGTTATTTTAGTTAAAATTAAAGAATTTTATTAAAAAATTTTTAAATTATTAAATATTTATTTCATAATTATTTTTTTGTGATTGATTAAATTTTACTTAATTTTTAATCACTGTATATTATCCTAGTTAAGAAGATAAATCATAGACAAATCTTAGATATTATTTATAGCAATTGTCTTTACTTTTTATCTGAAGGCTTTAAAATTATTTCTAAGCCTTTTGCCATATATTTTAGAAAACAAAAATGGATATTTTTGTGAAAGTCTAATAAATATTCTGTATCTCTGAATCTTTAAAATAGATATGTGAAACAAAGATTTAATGATATTAACTCCCATATATAAGTAAAATATTATCAGTAATAAGAGAACAGTATAGTAGAATATATCTGCCATATATGTTGAAGAGGATTTTTTTTCATACTACATCACATATGTATGAGATTGCTACACTGTTATAGTGGAGAGAAGATATAAAATTGAAAGGATGACAGAAGTTAGCTCTATTTTGTTTAAAAGTACTGATTAAAATGGCATCAAATATTCAATTGATATAGCATAGACACATAAAAATGAACAGTAAATTGTAATTGCTAAAGTTGTTTAAGAAAAAAATTATTACAAAAGGAAAGTTAGCATGTTTGATAAGCATATTTTTATGAACTACCAATAATAGAATTTTCTTTTATATTCTTGAAAGAAGAATCCAAGCAATCGTAGAATTTTTATCTAATCTAACTTTTTCCTTAACTTGAAGAGAATGAAAAATAAGATCAAAGGAACAATAATAACATAAATCAAGAGCGATAATATCCCAATAGCTTTAATTAGTTTTGAATCTTAGCTATCACAAAGATATTGTATATCAATAAAAATATAGCTACTTTCTTTAGTTAGTGAGATACAATTAAGTGACTAAATTGAGTACTAAAGTATCGATTGCTAAAAAATAAAAAGTACTAAATAGATAAAGCAATGAAAAATGAGATAATATACATTTTACATTTATTTTTTAAGTGCTTTAAATGCAATCATCAGTATGAAGATGGCAAATATTGTAATTAATAGTGGTAATAGTATTGCTATTAATAGTTTGATTAATCCTATGCTTTCTTGATTTTTAAATATGCCTTTCAAAAAACATTCATAAGATGTATTTCCTTAACCTTAGAAAGGGTTAAAAAATGAGAAAACTTGGCTATCAACATTTTCACTTTGTTTATTAAAATTCACAATGAAGTAGGCAGACAAATACACCTAAAAATTAAAAATAATAATTTTGATGTATACAGTAGCATGTGATTATCTAACAAAACTGTTACCAATATATATTATTTATAGCTTTGATAAATAGTTTCTCAAGATTTCCTTTTTCATAGTTTTGTAATTGTTAAAAAGTGAAGCAAGGAAAATTAATAACTAAAAAGCAAAAGCAAATATGAAATAAATGTTATTATTAGATAAGGAACTACATTTAATACATTAAAATTATCCTGTTCCACCATAAATATCTCCCCAAACTTCTCCATTTAAATCACAAGCTAGACATTAATCATTTTTATATCCTTCATCACATAGTGAGTTTCCAATACCTTCTCTATCATTACTTACACAATTAGTAGGACTTATACTACATTCATATATAGATCCTTCTTCTATCGATATTTCTTTTCTCCAGAAACCATTTTTAACTGCTGTTATGTTAGCATAACAATAAGAATAATTAGTAGGATTACAATTTTAACAATCAAAACTAGAACTATAAGAAAATTAGCCTTTACCACAATATTAACACTCTCTGTATATCTGTTAAGACAGAATTGAATTTCTGAATTCCATTCCTTCATAGCATTCTTGTGAAACATTAAAACAGCCAATTGTAAAATGACCTCCTTAAAACAAATCAAAATTTATTAAATCTACTTCATATTTTGTTGAGCAATCTAAATTAGGTGCATATGTTGTTACTAAATAGGGATCAGTTATATTTGGTATGGTAATTGGGAAATAGTTCAACTAACTTGCTGGCAATAAATAATTATAAATGTTTCCAAATTTTTAATTTTCTGTAAATTAAGCTGCAGTAACTCCATTTAATTTAAATGTAATCACATAAAGCGTTCCATAAATTAATTTACTCTAAAAATAAGGTCTCTTTTAAACATCAGTTATTTCTATTTAAAAATTTTTCTGCTTCAAAAATAATGGTGTATTCTAAAACTATTGATTATATTCAAAAAAGTCTTTTATCTAAAACAAATCACAAGTAATTTTTTCTTTATCAAAACGATATGGTGGGCAAGAAAAAATATCTGGATATTAAATAAGTGCATAGTTGTTGCTAAAAGTAGTATTTTTAAAAATACCACGATTTAGTTAGGTAAATATTGCTCCTCCAATACTACTCTTATTATTAATAAATTCTGAATTTAATGATTACATTTAGTAAAAATAAATAGCCCCTCCAAAGCTTTTACTTGAGCATGAATCAAAGATTGTATTCTCAATATTCAAATGAGAATTCATTTTAGAGTTGTAGATACTTCCACCATTTTAAATAGCTCTATTCCTAAAAAAATAACTGTTAGATATTTCAACTTTGAGAAAATCAGCAAATGATTCAAAAAATCTAATATTTCTATCTTCAAAATCTATTTAAACCTTATTAATGTAGAATTCTCCAATATATAATTATTGATTATCATTTATATATTATATTAAAGACCTTTATTCTTAATTGTAGCTATCTTATAAATTTGGATCTATTTCAGAAGTATTATTCAATTTAATTGTATTATTAAAATTAACCTCTTAATCTTTTATAATCTAATTTCTTGACCATATATCAAAATCTTATAAGTAGACTTAGTTTGTTTATATTAATTAGAATAAAGGCAGTTTTGAATTAAGCACGCTTATTGTGTCAGATACAAAATTTGTTACATTCAGAATTTAAATTTGAGATGTAAAAAAAAAATATGGTTGTTAAGAAATACAGTTTTTGAATAAAATAGAACTAATATAGCAACTTGATTATTCGCTTAGATTCATTTTAAGAATGTATATATTAGTATTTACATTGATCATCTAAATTTATTTGATTGATACATTTAGGAGTTATTATCTAGAGCAATCAGATAAAAAACCAAAAGTATTATTGTGAATATAAGAAATACTCACATTTTATAATTTAACGGATAAATCTAATGCTGTAGGACCACAAAATTAGATTTATTACTCAATATTAGTATTTTCAAGATGGATATTTAATGATAATTATCCAGATTGCTATATTTAAATTGATTTATTATAGAATAATTAGTATTATATTCCTTAGTCTATTAATTACTACTCTAGAGGACTTAGCAAGCCTAAACATATTTTCAAAAAGCTAAATGCTACTTAGATAAATAGTAAATTAAGTAAATATTGGTTATTCATGTTTTTAATATTCAAAATTATTGATTTTTGCTTATTTTTTAAGCAAAGTTAATTAAATAATCTATTAATTTCTTGTGAAGTATTGTTATTATTTTAAATTCTTTAAATAAAAAACTAGATATTTCATATAATTTTTTATCAATAAATTTTCACAAAATACTCTTCAATTAAAGATAAATAGTAAATTAAATTTCTAAAATTTCAATATCAATTACAGTTATAAGCAGATGAATCCTAAGATTTTATCTTATGAGAGTACTGTAGAGGAATTCCATAAACTTGAACAATATGTAAAAATTTAATAATCTAACATAAATTTAATACATTTTCATAGAGAAGCATATTTTTATTCTATATTCAACTCTGACATTATATCTTCTATCTTTAATATAATAAACCTTATTTCAAAGATTACTTCTGATTAATTTTTTAATATTCTGCTTTTTAATTAATTATTAAACCAAAAACTCTAACTTTATTAGTAAAGATTTGAATAAGAAGTTTGGCTTATCTTTTATAAATGGTTCTAGATCAGTTGCAAAGGCTATTCTACATTTGCTCTCAATTTATCTAAGACAAAGAGAAAAGATTAATTTGAAATTTTAATGAAGAAATCAACACAATCTGAACTTATACATAGAGAAAAAGTAAAATAATAACTTAAATGCTTGATATATTTTTTTAAATATGGAAGTAGCCAAGATATTTAGTATTATAAATTATGAGCAACGAATATCTATAAAAGAATTAAATATATAAGCAATAATTTGATTCAAGAAGAAAAATAAGTTAAGAATAAGAAGTATTTAAAATACTTAAAATTATGAGTTTGTAATAGAAATTTAGATAAAATAAGAATAATTAAGATTATTTAAAATACACAGATCTAAACTAATAGCAAATAACTCAAACAAAATAGCAATATAATTAAATTTCAATAAAATGAATGGCTTTTTTTGTTGTTTATCAATCGATGTTGTTTTCATAATTTCTGAAAATTTCTTCGATTGAACTATCATCATCACTAATAAATTTAATAGCTTCTAATTTGCTTTTGCTATTTATTTGATTATCTTTTTTATTTATTATTTCTTTGTTTTTGAAAAATTAAATTTATGGTTCTGTTAAATCCAAATATTAATCCTGTTTACTTTATTTATTTGGAATAATCCTAGAATTTAAATTCTCAGAACCATATTGAAAGTCCTAGTTTTCATCATTTTAACAGACAGAATTTTATAATATCAATAAACTTCCCCCTACTTGATTTGACTGTTTCTATTCATCCTAATTCGACTAGTCGTTATTTATCTATTAATTTATTTAAGACTCTTTTTTATAAATAAATAAAATAAATTTATTATCTTTAAAAATTAAACTTGTTAAAAATATGTATTCATTTCTAATTTACATTCATTTGATCTCTACTGACTTGCTGTAAAATAATTTTCTGACTTATTTTTATCTGAGTTATTTTGAAGAGGTAGAAATTTCATGATATATTCAGGTGGAATTCCAAAATAATAATTCAGTTCTTTCAATTTAGTAAGATCATTAAATTTTTTATACTCGGATATTAAATCAATAAAATAATTATTATAAATTGATGAATCTAAGTTTCTATTTTCATAATAATACCAATATTAACCTGAAATATCCTTATATTTAAGTAATTCTATTTCCCAAAAGTTTTTATAAACAGAAAACTATCCTTCTAAAAATTTAATGTACTGTTAACTAGTAAAAATGTTTAGAGGATTTACTTACTTTATTTTTTGCTTAATATGTTCAATAGATTTACATTTAACATATTTAAAGATCTCTCTCTCATTGCTAATCCTTAACTATTTATACTCAGACATTATTTTAGATAAACCTGTTCTAGTAGAGTATTTATCTAGCCAACCTTTTGATCCTTTAAACTTGTTAGCCTCTTTAGTAAAATCTCTAGCCTATTAATTATAATAATTAATTCAGATTAATTTTACATATTGCAGTATCTTTAAAACTATCCCAAAAATTTAAGTTCCAATCATTTGAAAATTCAAATTATCTTTAAAATATTTTTTATTTTTCCAGATTTTCAATATTTACAAAATTAAGATTTTTTAAGGTAAATAAAATAACTTAATAAATTATTAAAAAATATATATTTGATTATTAAATAAGATTTTGAATATTTTTGTAAGTTTTATTTGATGAAATCTTGTACATTTAACTTTAATAATAATAAATTCTAAATTCTTACTTTTTGCATGATTAGCTTTCTGGGGCATCTACATCTTCCTCTTAATGTGTAATCAATACAATACTCTAAAAGAATAACTTCCATATTTAAATCCATGATCTTTCTTCCTCCTCCTTCTCTTCTTTCAGCTCCATAAATTTTCCATCTTTACAAGTTCTTCATAGGAATATTATATTTTTAAGATAGTTCTTTTGGCTATTCTCCTTCTAACAGCTTTAATTTTATCAAAAATTATCAAATTAATAAATAAAATATACAATTTTTGTTACAAGATTCACGAGTTTTTTTTTCAGTTTAACAGAATATTTTTTGTAGTGTCCTCTTTTTGTTTTTGAGTTCATATTCAATTTGCTTGAGTTATTATGAACTTATCCATTATCTTAAATGTCTTTCTCTGAAATTTCTATATCTGAATTAGATTCAGATTAATCTTCATTAAAACTTTTATCTATTTCTTCTTTTAAACTGTCGCTTTCCTCACTATCACTTCCCTATTCATAATAAGACTCAGACTCACTTTCTTCACTTGTCTCATTTTCAAAAATAGATGCTTCTTCTGCATTACTATCATCTTAATTTAAATCTCCTCTTTTCATATAAACCCCGCTCAATTTACTTGTTTCTAAGCTTTTAGCTTTATTTGATTTTTTTTAATAAGCTCTCTTATTAGAATCATAATCTTTATTAAAAAGAAAAAATCATTTCAAAAATTTTGTTAAATAAATCATAATAAAAATGTTAAAGTTTTTCTGTATTGAAAGAAAATAAAAATAATTACTTTTGGTTATTTTTTTCTTTTTATTAATTGGATTACTGCTTACAGATTCATCACTGTTTTACTGATAATATGCTTTTAGAATTCTTTTAGCCCTTTCTTTTTTCTTTCTTTGCGGTTTTTGGTTAAGTTTTTCTGAATAAACTAAAGAGATTTATTTTTTATTTGAATCACTTGAGATATTTGATCCATATATTTGTGAGTTATTTTATGTTTGTGCTAGTGAATTAGTTAAATTACTAAAAACTTAAGATTGATTTTAGTTATTAGTTTATTATTTGTTTTAGGTGTTTATTGTTGATGAGTTTTCTAATACTGGCTATTAAGAAAAATTCTAAGATAGTTTATTAGCTTATTTACTATTTGATTAAATGATTAAATTGCTTAAAATATTTCTTGATTAGATATTTTCTATGTTACTTGGCTAAGAATTATTTAACTTATTTCTTTATTGAGGGATTTATAAATGTGAAGTATTTTTTAGTGAAGTAATTTAAACATTATTTTATTGAGGGATCTCAAAAATTTAATTATTTTGAGAGTTTCTTTATTCAGTGTTCAAGTTTTAACAATCTTGTAAAATGTTGTTTTCATTGATATCAAAGTCATAATTCAACTAATTGTTATTACATTCGAATTTCTAAATGTGACTTGAATTTATTGGTTTTTGATTATTTTATTTTTCTTTATCCATCTTAAATGGTGTGTTATTATTCTGTTTTGGAGAAAAATCTGGCAAATTTAATAGTTAGAATTCTTGAACAGGAATATCGTGTCTTAAATATTTTGAGTTAGAATTTTTATCTTCATAAATATCCACATCTTCAAATGAGAAATTTTTAGATTAAATCTTCTCTTCTTGAGCTATTTCTTGTTATGGAGAAGAATAAATAGCTAGATTGTTGTTGCTGTTTGTACTTTTTTTGACAATTTTAATTTACTTGCTTTAACTCAAATTACCGAAATGACTAACATGGTTTTCTTTAGATTCATCAGTTATGTTTGTCTATTTTGCTTTTTAGAAATCTAATTCAAGATTTTACTGCTTTAAAACTCTATATCTGTTCTTCGTGTCAAAATAATCTGAAAAATTAGTTGATTGCTTATTGTTTTGATTGTCAAAAAAATCTGAATAATTTTTAAAATTCTTATAAGATTCATTTAAATTAATTCCTAAAATATCTTCATTTTTGTCATTTAAGAAAGCAGAGTTTTATATTAAATATTTTTGTTAATATTATTATGGAGTAATATTAGTATCCATAAAAATAATTTGATTGTTATCATCCATTCTCTATTTCTGATAAATATTATAAAGAGAATCACTTTACAAAGCTTATCTCTCCAAAGCCCTTTAAACTGAAGATTAATTTCTAAGCTATTCATTTCTATAAAATCCTGAATCCTTAAATTAATTTTCAGAACCTATTTTCATTTTTGTTGAAAAAGATTAATATTTCCATATTACTAAAAATTTACTGTTCAAGTAGTTGTATCTGGGTGGAGTCAATTAATTCCTTTCTAATGAAACTGCTGACAATTAATAAAGTCGAAGCTTGTACAGAGTATATAATTATTACTGCAAAAACAGAACTACACTGCTACCTTTTATATTAATAATTATAAATGCTAAAAAAAATAAAAATGTGTAATTACTCTCTCTTAAGAAGCCACAAAGAAATCTATACTATTCATTTAGACTCTAGCTGTCTAAGATAGCTTCAAAATTTTAAATTTACTGATTCATTAGCTGAATAAATTACTGTCTATTGTAAATTAAATCTGAAGCATTTGTTGAATTGTTTCTTAAATCTTTAATGTCGTTTTACATTCTAAATTGTTTATTTATTTACTAACTTCTAATAGTTCTACTTTTTTTCTTTTATCTTAATTTTATCAAAAATTAATAAACTTTTCTTGGAGCTTATAGATAAATATTTATTCTATCAGACACATCTTTTTTGATGACATATTTTATTTATTTTTAATCAAATTATTTACTAGCGCCTTTTTTCAGATTTTATATTAACTCATTGCTTGCTTTTTTGCTGCCTTTAATTTAAAGATTTTAAGTAAAAGAATATTTTTCTAATGAATTTATATGGATTTTGAAAATTGCGCCTTTTTGAATTTTATCTTCTATTTAAATTTTAGTAATTAATCTGAATAATAAATATTTAAGAATTCATATATATTTACTAAAATAAATTTTAAATTTATTTTAATCATTTCATTATATATTGAGATAAATGTTTCAAGAAAAAGGTAAAGTTTATTTTAATTAAAATACTTCTTTATCAAACATTTAAAAAATCTTAATGATATTTAATAAGTTAATTATAAATCAAAAAGATAATTTATCATTTTTATAGAAAATACAATCAATAGAATAACATCATAAATAAAATAATTGCTAAATATGATAAATTTTTAAGCAATCTACTGCTAGTGTATCCATTATTTAACTCAAAATCTTAATCATTTCCATTAACTTTTACACTGAAAACTAAATTGTAAAGAAGTTGGCCTTAATTTACAGTTTTAGTTTTGCAGCTGGTCATAAAGTTGGTAGTTTAAATCACATTACCATTTTAATATTATACCTTAAATTATGGATTTATAATTAAAGATTAAGTTTTAGGTTATAGAACAGTACTTTTTATAGGACTACTGTCTTCAACAGCTGTTAAAGTTATAGATGTGATTTACTTTTCATCAGATTAAATAGTCATTTTTGCGTTTGAAAGGATGCAAGTACCACATGTTTAACTATTCTTATCTAGTATCAATATTTAATTGTTCAATTTTTCAACAGTAAAATTACAGTTTTCATCATCAGAAGCACTTGCTACCAAAATTAGCAAACAAAAAGCAAATAAAGCAAGTAATAAGTTAAATTTCATTTATTTTTAGGTAGAATTTTAATTAATTTTTTTTGTATGTTTGTTTTATATTGTTATTTGATTTCAATTTCCAAGTTTTATTAATACCTAAAAGTAGATTTATAAATTTGATTATTTTATCCAGCTCTTTTTATTATAAAAGCTTTACATTAGCAAAAAAAAATAAGTTTAACTTTTTAGAGTTCAAAATAAACTTAAAAATTAAATCAGTAACCTAAAAAGTTTTAGATTAATTGCTTCAATACAAAATTTTCTAAAAAAGAATATCTTTTATTCTAAATTAAAATGAAAATACTATTCAAATCTGCTAAAATATTGAATATAATTTGAAATTTTTTAACTATTCTAAAAAATGTTTTATTGAGAAGAACTAAAGATGAATTTGAATTTATAAAATTGTATTTAAAATTAAATTAATCTATTTTTTTTGCTTTATTAATATGAATATTATGTTTTTTATTTCATTTTTTAGTACTAGTCTTCATTTTAAATAAGATCACTTCTTCTAGTTTTAGATGCTTAGTCATTTAGGTAAATCAATAAGTTTTTACTTTTAATCAATTTCATTATTGGATAATTAATTATTTCTTTTATTAAAAAAATTTTTCTGATCATACATAATATTAGATAGCTGATCTTTGATTTCAAAATTAATTTTTTTTAAAATTTAAAAATTGTAAGTTTTTATCAGATTATTTAAAATTATGGCTTTAAAATAACACTCTTGAGTATCTGTTTTTCTACTAAAATAGAAAATTTTCTATCATTTTTCTTTTAAATTTATTTTGATTAAATTAAAATATTGAAAAGTCTAAGAATATTATGAAATATGAGATATGTAATTTATAATGACAAAGTATTTAAAATTATATTGAAATTCTGAATAAAAATAAATTAAACAAATTCATATTAAATTTATTTTAAATATTTTAATATATTTTACAAAAAATTGTTTTTAAAAACTAGTAAAAAGTATTATTCATAATCTATGATTAATATTAAAAATGTCATCAATTCTTATTAAATTAAGAAAATAAGTTGAAAATGTTTATTTGTTAAAATATTTTGAATTTATTAAAAACTAATACCAAAATTCATTTCATTTATTTAAAAGCAAAGATAGATATTCTACTTTAACAAATTAATTCATTTTTTTTTTAAAAAAAGTTGCTCAATCATTTAATTTCTGATAAGATTGTAAGATAATTAATGATTGTAGTGATAAATAAATTTTTCTCATTATAACTGAATTAAAATAAGGGAAAATATTAAATAGACAATAAATGTATAAAAATATCTTGTATATTTTGTTTTTTAAACACTTGAACACTATTTTTTGTTTAATTTCTTTAATATAAAAAAATAGGAAAAGGAGTGTCTTTTAATATTTCAAAATTATAAACTATTTAAAAATCATTTTAAATTCAAGTGAGACAAAATGTAAATTCATTTAAGTTTATATTTCCTTGTAAATTAATTTATTTAAGTCCTAAAAAATTTATTTTAACACTTTAGTTTGAAATAATAAGATGTTTTCATTTGATAATTTACTTCTGCATTTCTCAAAAATATCTCTTAAAAGATAAAAAAACTGTTATTGTTCTATTTTGTATTTAAGATAAAATTTATTTTTATTTCTAAATATTATTTAAGTAAATTAAACGATTAATAGAATAATTATTTTCAAAATATCTCTTTAAATTTCTCTTTAAGAAAAATAACTAGGTTTCTTAAATATGGAGATATCACAAAGAAATATTTAATTTTTTAAGATTTCTCCTTAATAATTTAATTAGTTTTAAACTCAGCAACTGCATTATTTATTATGTAATTTAGATCAAAACGTAGCTTAAATTTGTTTATTAGAATTGTGTGATTTAAAAATTTTTTTTATGAGAGAGGGGGGGAGGGGACATAAATTGGGGATATTTATGGGTTATCTTTACAATTCTATGTAATCCTCGATCAGTTTGGGTAGGTAGGGGGTTGGTGAGAATTAATGAGGATTTATGGCATATAATAATTTAAATTGTGATATGTTTAATAGAAGAATAAAGTCATACATAAAATATGAAATTAAAAATCTTACTTTAAATAATTATTTTAAAAAATGATTTAATAATTGTGTTTAAGAAATAATTTCAAAATGTTAAGATCATAAAGGGAGTGGAAGCTTCATAAGATTAATTTCAAAAATGTGTACCTTTTGCTTAATCTTCACTATTCAATGTAAATAGCTATTGGCCTCCAGAAACTTCAACTTTAAATTGTAGGTTGTAAACAGTTTTACCATGGGCTTGGCTTGCGTTGCACTAAGTCATAAAGGTAGATGCTGAAAAACCTGAATCAGTAAGATACATAACCATAAAGCTAGTATTCATGACTAAAGATTTAGTGAGTGGTTTTAAATTTAAAGACTAGACATCACTAGAAGGGGTAACAGAATTTAATTCAATGCCAGTAATTTACTAACTATCAGATGTAAAAGTAATTATGACATCAGTTTTGAAACACTTCGAGCAAGTTTATCCTGTTTTATCAAGTTTCAAAACTTTATTGTTCAAGTCTTTAGCAGTAAAATTACAGCTATCCCCAGCCAAGATGAGTTATAATAAAGCAAGTACAAACAATATTTTTTTATTCATTTTTATTTAGTTTCACTTTCGAATACTTTTATTTGAAAATTATTACTTTATATTTTATTTCGTTTACTAAATTTAAAATCCAAGAACAAATAATTAGAGAGCCGAGAGAAATATTTTTTCTATTCAGAGATTTGATATCGATGGGTATTTTCTCTCTATATTAGGGTGGTAAATTTAATTATTTAATTTAATTTATCTAGACCAGAATAGATTTAGATGAAAAAAGTATTTTTACATCATTTCTTAAAAACTTTAAAAAAGAAAAATCAGGTATGGAGATTATCAATATCAGATATCCAAATCATTTTAAACAAATTGGAATGGAAATAATTTCTAATTTATAATACGATTGAATATTAACTTTTGTACATAAATTTTATCAAAAGAAATGCATCAAAGATTGTTTCATTTATTTTCTGATCAGCTGATAAAATTAATAAATTTATCTTATTAAATAGATTTTTACCTAAAATTAATTGAAAATAATGAGCTTGAACATCTTTGTAGCTATATTCATTGAACTTTTTATCTTATTTTATTGTGATCTCATAATATAATAGAGATAAATATTTATAAATACTAGATGTAAAATATACTCAAAAATACTCCTTTTAAATTAAAAATCACAATAATATTTTCAAAAATTATTTTTAAATTTTATTTTACAAAAAAGTCGGATTATTTTCTGATCAGTCGATAAAAATTACAAAGTTATTATTAAATTGATTTTTAATTATGGTCTTTAATTTTTTAAAAATAAGAAGTTTTAGCTAATATTTTAAGAGCTCTATTTATCTAATAGATTTAGCATTTTATTTTTCTTTATTTAGATCACAATATACATTTATGGAAGAAAGTATTTTTTACCAATAATTTTAAAATCTATGTAGCTCCAAAATTAACTAGGAAAGTAATATTTATCAAATAATTAAAAAACCATTTTAAAATAAAATTGTTATTAGTGAATTTCAAATAATAATACCAAAATAAATTTCAAAAATTAACTAATTTTGCCACGCCAAAAGGAAATTCACTTAACTTTTTGGAAATTTATTTTCATATTTTTGAGCTTTTTTTCTGGTCAGATAATAAAAATTTAAAAATCTATCATATTCAAGACATTTTTCTGGTTTTAAGCCCTAATAAATAGTAACTTTTAGCTCATAATTTAAAGACTGTGTTTATTTATCTTGAAAGAGATAAATTTATTTTGGTCTTTCCTTATTTGAGGAGTAGCATATTTTAAGATAGAAAAAAGTTGAAACTTCTAAAAATATTGAAAGTAATAAAAAGCCTAGATCAACTATTAAATATGAAGATTATCAATATCAAATTTTAAAATATATTATTATTGATATAAAATTAATTTTAAAGAAAATATTTCAAGCTTTTTATTTATCATTAGTATATTTCAATAATTGATTAAGTATTTATAAAAAAAATATTTAAAA
Organism: Tetrahymena elliotti 4EA; assembly: GCA_000231825.2. Lineage (NCBI taxonomy): Eukaryota > Ciliophora > Oligohymenophorea > Hymenostomatida > Tetrahymenidae > Tetrahymena > Tetrahymena elliotti. The sequence goes on along the minus strand of JH720315.1, from coordinate 1,031,383 downwards.
AACTTATTGTTGATTTACCACAATAATCATCACTAAATAGATAACACTATTATTTTGCATATATAACCTATTTCCTTCTTTAAATATCTATCAATCTCTTTTTTGACTTCAGAGAAGGTCTTCCTAATTTTTCTTTGTTAACAATATTTCTGTCATTCAATATTTTTTTTAATTTTATTTCACTATTACTTAAGTAGTATGAGAATTTCTCCAAGATATCTATCTGTCTAAGGGCCAAAGCACTAAAAAATACTCAATGAACTAAGAAATATTATCAGAATACATACTAAAAAGATTTAAAGGTCCTCCTTTCCTTAGCGGTAAAATGAACCATTAATAGCTAAGGATTACCTAAAAAACCAAAAATTTAATTATTCAGGAAAACTTAGTAAATAAGATCCTTAGTTAGAAAAAACAAAAAGATAAAGTTAAAGATTGCAATAGATTTTAGAATTCACAGAATGACAAATTTTAAAACTTTTAAAATCTTCTTAATAATTAATTATATCTGAAAAAAAAATGGTAATATTATCTTATCTTAAAAATCTTTTTTTAGTGATGGGAGAATTTTTTTGTTCTTTTACAGAAAAATTTTGACAGAGATAGGTTTAATAGATAAACAAACTCAAACAAATAATATGAAAAAAAATCATGCTTTAAATTTATATAATAATAATATGTTTTAATAATTTGAATTATTTAGAAATATTTTCAAAATGCTAAGATCATAAAGATAATTATTGCTGCAAATGATAAATTTTGAAGTAATTAACTGCTTGTAAAGTCTACGCTATTTAAAGTAAATATTTATTGAACTCCTGTAATTTGAACTTTAAATTTTAAATCGTAAACAGTTTTTCCATTGACTTAACTTGTTTGACACTAAGTCATAAAGGCAGCTCCTGTAAAACCTGTTGCAGTTACATACTTAATCATAAAATTTTCATTTATGACTAAAGATTTAGTGAGTGGTGTTAACTCTACAGGTTTAGCACTTTGAGCAGAAGTAACAGATCTCAATTCAATGCTAGTGATTTAAGTACTATTAGATTTAATATCCATGTTAACATCAGTAGTGAAGCAATTTTAGCATGTTTAACCAGTTTTATCAAGTTTCAGAACTGAATTATTCAACCTGTCAATAGAAAAAGTGCAGCTATCACCAGCCAAGATCATTGATAAAAAGGCAAGTAAAAACAATATTTTTTTGACCATTTTTATTTATTTAATCTTCTTAATTGCTGTTATGCTTAACTTTATAAAATATTTAGCTGCAAAAATTTAAAGTACAATCGCAAATAATAATCTGGTATTAATTCATATAAACAAAGTGAGTTTTTGTTAAAAGTTTATAGACTCTTTAACTTTTTCTAAAACATTATTTCTACGACATCTCATTTTTTATTACTTAATCTAAGCAATTAAATAAATTAGATATGAAGAATACCAATAGTTAATCTTTAAAAATCTTTTTAAGCTTGCATTAAATAGAAAATAAACTAAAAAATACTTTCTAATTAAAAAAAACAAGAAAATATTTTAAAATTAAACTTATTTTTAAATTGTGTTTAAAGAATCTTTTTTAATATTATTAGAAATTCATTAAGATTCCTTTGGGATTTATTTTCTGATCAGATCTTACAAAATTTAATATTGATTTTTTATTCATCTAAAATATGAATTTTAATATAACATTTTAAGGACTATAATTTTGAGATTAAATAACTTTTTTAATTCACTTTTCTTTTACTAAAATGAACCTATTAATTTAACTTTTTATCTTTATTTTGATATAAAAATACACATGGAAAAAAACTTTATAAAAATAAAACTAAGAATGAAAATAACATAAATAATATCACATACTACAATTTTTTAAACGAAAAAACTTTAAAAAAAACATTGAACTTATTCTAATTCACTTTTAAATTTTCTTTCGAAAAATTCTATTGTCATTACTTTATTTTCTGATCAGCTGATAAAAATCAAGAAATTTATCCTATAAATAATCTTAATTAATTAAAAAATTATGGGTTTTAGTTTATATATTACAGATTCTATTTATTCTTCTAGATGGATAAATTTAACTTTCTAATTGCTTTAATTAAATCACTGAATATAAAAGAAAAATGTAAAGTAATTCTCATCTTAAAAACAAATCTATAAATCCAAAATTAACTATTGATTTTTTTACTCAGTTTATATTCCAACAATACACTTTAACATTTGCTTAATAGAAGATACTATTTGTTTTCAATAATATTTTTTTATTTTTATGAGGAATTTTTAAAACAAAATATTAATTTCTAAAAAAGTAACTTATTTTCTAAAACTTACTTTAAAATATCCAAATTAAAATGTAACTAAACATTTAAAAGTTTTTAAATCAATATATATTCATTTCATTTACTAAAAGTATTAAGAGCCTTAACATTTTTGTATACTTTTTGACAATTAATTTAGATTAACCAACTTATCTCAGTTTACAATTTTCAAAAAAAGAAATTTGCATTAAAATTTGGAAGCGAAAGTTACTTACCTTAATTTATCTTATCAAAAATTTAAATCATTCTCAAAAAAAATTACAAATAAACTTTGTATGTATTATTAATAAATAAAAGAGTTGATTAAATGATAAATTGACCTATGATTGAATTTACATAGTCAGTTTACAATTTTTAAGCAGTATGCTGCAATAGTTTATCACAATTAAAGGTTAATCACAAAAAAATGAAAAGAAATAATTTTATTGAATTAAATTCTGATTTCCTCACTTACATGATAAAATTTCTTTAAAATTTTATAAATATTTCATAGGTTAAGCCAATTGAATAAATTGTAAAATAAATACATACGTTTACCCTCGAAAAAAAGAAAAGCATAATTGAGAATATAAAATTTCTTTCTTAATTTATTTCATCAGAAAAACCAAATTAATATCAAAAATATTACAAATTAATTTATTATTTTGAATATACGCTAAAGAGTCAAATATTAGAAAAATAATATTATTAATTAAATTATAATTATACTAACAAAAATATCAATGTGTTGACATAAAAAATCAAAAAGTCTAAATTTAATTTTACTATCTATGTTATTCCTGTAAAAAAAAACTAAAAAGAAAAAAATAATAATAATAAATAGTAAGAAATACTGATTTATATAATAAAGTTAATATCACTACAAAGCAAAAGTTTAAAGAAAAATATTAAATGAAACTATCATTCACAGTTATTTTCCTATTTGAATTTCTAATTTTAATCAACTGCTAAAATTCATGTTAATTTTCAGTTGATTAGTTGAATAATTAAGTCCTAACTTCTATTATGAGGAAAGATTGTAAAAGTTGTTTCACTTCAGATGTTACATTAACAATAGAACAAAACACTGAGTAAATTACCTCTCTAAAATTAACAGCTGTTAATGATAGCAGCCCTGTAAAAGAAGTTATTCTTGAGCCTGCAGTTAAATCTTTATATATAGATCCATTCTTCTTAGTATAATATACTCATGGAGATAATATAGAAGCAACTAATTTTATGCACTCTTGTAAAACTTAAGATATTAATGGAAAGTTTGTTTATCTTCTAAAATTCAGTGCTGTAATAAAAGATGATTTCTAATATTTTGAGTTAAATAATGGATATCCTACCAGCTCTTCTAATAACTCACTTCTTTAAAAGTTCTCTCTTGTTTTAATTTTATCTATCATCTTATTATTCTGATGTCTTTGCAAACAATTTACACTCTTTTTAAATAGAGATGAATATTCATACTAATATTTTATATATAATGTAAATGTTCAATTTTATAAATTTATTTTTTTAAACTCAGTTTTTTCACCCAATTTAATATTTTTCCCTACTGTATAAGAAAGAATTAAAAAATTTTAAGATCATAAAGAGAATGATCAGTATATTAGATAAATTATAAAGCAATTTAATACTTCTAAAATTTATACTACTTAAAGTAAATACTTATTTGATAGATTCCAGTAATTTGAACTTAAAATTGTAAATCATAAACAATTTTAAAATTTATGTAAATTATTTTGCACTAACTCGTAAAGAAATATCCTTATTTAAATGATTTAATAATAACTAAAGTATTTTCCATTTATAGTTAAATACTTATTATGTGATGCTAATTTTACAGGATAGATACTATGAAAAATAATATTCCCTTAATTCAATATATGTGATTCAATCGCTATTAGATGTGTGATAGTCATTTTAATATCTGTAACTAAACAATCTTCAAGTGTTGGTCAATTTTTGTTAATTTTTAAAACTTAAATTTTCAATTGGTTAACTTTAAAATTACAGGTATGCCCAGTCAAGATGAGATATAAAAAATAAAGTAAAACAGTATTTTTTATTCATTATTTACCTATTGTTACTACTTAAGTATTTTTTTTACTAATTAAAAATTTATGCAACATTTAGATTGCAAAGTTTTAAGTACTATAGCTAATAATGATTAGGTCAGATTTTTAATAAAAATTAATTAATTTGTATTTCTCAAGATGAAAAATCTTTTAAGAAGTGAATTTAACTAGGTTTTTTATTAAGATTTTTAACATCTTCACATAACGTTGAATTGAAGCTCTGGAAATTATAAATTCTTTGAAGCATAATGAAGATAAAATTATCAGAATCTATCAAAAATAAGATGAATCAAAATAGAAAATATTAATCTTTTCTAGTCATAATTCATAAAAAAAAGAGTTTTTGTTTCAATTCTATGATTCTTCTTTTCATATGTCTAGATGAATGCATTTAACATATTTGAAAAATTTATTAAAAATAAATTGAACTTTTTACATAATTTTACTTTTATTACAAAATTCATTTATATAAAAAAAGCATTTTTACTTCATCTCTTCAATAATATTTAAAGACAAATTTAGAAACAAAGATTATGAAGGTATTAAAAAATTATTTTAAATAAATATTGAATTTGAAATAAACTTTACTAAAATTATTTTCAAAGTTAAAAAAACCATGAATATCTTTAAAAATATCTTTGAATTTAATAATAATAAAATAATGTTAAGAAGTTTATCAAGCCTCGCTTGAGTTTTTCCCAGTTTCTTTAATTAAGTAAAAAATGTTTATCAATATAATTGTATTTTTAAGTAATCATTCATTCATTCAAAAATAATGAGAGTTAGTTAATATTTTTAGGATTCTATTTATCTTTTAGATAAGTGAAATTTAACTTTTTTCCTAGCTTAATTTTTTTGAAAGAATTGATTTAGATCATAAAAGTGCTTTTCTATTTTTCTTCTAGTTTTAACAAATTTAGATAAAGCAAATTAAACTAAGAAGACGATTAAAATCAAAATTAAAAAATCATTTAAGCTATGAATAAAAGTAACAAAAAAGTTAAATGAATTTAATTTCAAATTAAAAAATATTAAATATTTTAGAAATTAGCTTATTTTTAGATTTAATTTAGAAAGATATTAAGCTAAGAAATATTTTCTGATCAGGAGATTAAAATTAAAAAATTTATCTAATTATTATTTGTATGATCATATTTAATCCAAAAATAATAATGGCTTCTTATTAATCTTCTATTTTTCTCTTAAGGTGTTAAGGTGGATAAAATTAACTTTTATCTCTTTATTTATTTAAATTATAAAATATTAAAAATCTATTTATAAAACCTAATTTAAAATGCTAGAAAAATACCTAGAAATTGATATTTTACTAAATCTTTAGAAAAATTAGTTTAAAGTATTAAGAGGATTTCCTCTGAGTTTATTTTATGATCGACATAAAAAAACCAAAAGTCTATCAATTAAATAAATTTTTCTGGGTTTAATTATTTCAAAAAGAATATCTTTAATCAGTTATTGTTGATTTTCTTTTATAATAAATTTGAATAATTTCCTTAATTTAAATTACAGATTTTATTAAGATAAATAAAGTGTTTTTTTTCTAATCTTAAAAACTTTATAAAATATAAATTTGTAATGAACGCTATTACTTTTAGATGTTCAAAAAGTTTTTAAAATAGATCAATTGTTAAATAAATTTTTGAGAGTTGATTTCAAACTTAAAAAACCTTAAAAAGATTCCTACACTAAACTTACTTTTATATACCTTCAAAAAGTATGATTTAAAAATATTTTTTATATTCTCGAGAGGTCTAAAAATACTTAATAAAATTTTGTTTGGTTTAGCATCTTATTTTCTTTTACAACAAAGTGAAATTAAATTTATTACAGTTTATAAATAGATAAATTACCATTTTATTTGTAAAAGAAATACAAATTTTTAATTTTTTCATCTATTTGATTTAAATTTTAAAGCTAATTTTGGCTTTTATTTTCCAAATAAAAAAAAAAGCAAGAAACTGGTAGCCCATGTAGGACTTAAGAATTTTTATCTAAATTTATTAAATAGAAAAATCTAATAACTATACAAAAATATTCCAACTTAATTGTGTAATAAAGAGAGCTAATTAATTGATTTTTTAATTCGTATCAGAAATCAAAATGTGTAAATTTGTATTTTCAATAAAAACAATTTTTTGAATGAAAAGTAAAAGATTAAATAAAACTACTTTTATTGATCATAATTTTAAATAGAGAAATGCAAAACAATCATAAATAATCAATTAATAAAAAATAAATAAATACAAAAAGAATAAAGAAATTAACCAAATGAAACTATTATTATAAGCTACTTTCCTCTTTGGGATTTTAATTTTCGTTAACTGCCAAGGCAAATGCTCATTCACAGCTAATGAATTGAATGGCTAAATCTTAACTACAATTAAGATACCAGGATGTGTTGATAAATGTTTCACTTCTAATAATGTTAGATTGACAGTTAATAAAAATTCTACATAAATCACCTCTTTATAATTAACAGCTGTTAATTATATTAACGGGCTCATGAGTGCCACTATTACACCAGATTCTAAATCTTTATACATAGATCCATTTTTCTAAGTAGAAAATACTGTAGTAGGATAAGCATCTAATTTTTTGAAATCTTGCTCAAGTTAAAATAATAATGGAAACATTATCTACACTCTAGAATTTAATGCTTAAGTAGAAAAGACTTAAGTCTAATCTTTTTCATTAAAGTATTCATCTTCCTCTGGTGGTAGTGGCTCAGCCTCTAGCTCATTTATTTTAAAGTTATCTCTCTCTTTAATATTTTCTATGATCTTATTATTTTGATTAAAAATTGTTAGTTAATTTATACTCTTCGTAATTCGTAAAGTATTTAATCTTCCTTATTAATTATATATTTAATTGGAAAAAAAAATATTATTTTTTTATTTATTTGTGCAAAAAACAATAAATCTACTTCATAAAAATATTAATTATTAAAATATATAAAAAAATTATAAAGTACAGCTAAAAGATAAACTTATAGCTAGATTTTAAAATTACTAAATAATAATTCTACAATTAATTTATTTTTAAAGTTTTAAATGAAATGAAATGGCCAACATCACTTATTTTTAAAGAATAATGATGACCATAATTGATTTCAACTTAATAATGAAGTTTAATATTAATAAAGAATCTTGTCTTAATCTCAAAACTTGTTTATCTATCTTAGATTTTTTTAATTGTGTTTTATCTATTAAATAAATTTCTTAGTTATTTTTATTTAATTTAAAATAACTTGATTTATTATTTTTTGTGAAAAAAGATATGCTTTAATTTTGCAAAAAAAATTAGATTTTATTCATTTAGTTTTTTAAAATTAAAAGTACAACTATTATAAATGAGTAATTAAAAAGAAAAGAGAGTATTTATTCTTTATTATTTGTTTAGTGTTCTTCAATATTTTTATTACCTAATTAAAAATTTCTAAAATTATTTTTTACAAAAGTCAAACGAGAAGAAGAAATTATTATTGGGTCATAATTTTTTTTTGATTTATTGATCCTGATACTTATTTTTATTAATTTTGGTAGAAAATATATTAAATAGTAGATTTTATTATGGTTTATAACAAGATTTTTATATATCATAAAATCGAGTTGAATTTAAAATAAGAAATTTTAAGATTTTTCAAGCTCTATTAATACATTATCTGATTTTTTTATTGATCTATCTATTGATTCATAAAATTTTTTTCTGATTAAATTAATTTTTTCTGGTCATCCCTATTTCACACAAAGAAAGCAAGTATTGGTTAAAATTTTATAGACTCTTTTTCTTCATCCGATAGATAGATTTAACTTTTTGTATAACTTTATTGAGATGATTTTAAAGTGTTAAAGTGTATTTTCATCTATTAGTCTAAAAAACTTTATTAAGTAAAAATTAATTATGAAGATTGACAATAATAGAATAGAAAAATTTTTTTATGTAAGTATCAAATACATAATAAACTTAAAAAACTACTTACTTTCTAATAAAAAAAGATGAAATATTTGAAAAGTGAACATATTTTAATTTGTTTTTAAAAAATAGATTTTATATTTATAAGAAATTTGAGATTAATAGAGCTATTTTCTGATCAGATCTTACTAAATTTAATATTGACACTATAATTTACTCAAAAATATGAATTTTAATGTATCAAATATTAAGGATTTTTCTTTTTTTGAAGGTTTATTAATTATTTTAATTAACTTTTGTTTTATTATGGATAAATAAATTTAACTTTTTATCTTGAGTTATTCAGATCACAAAATACATTTAGATTATCAAATATGAAAGCATCATTTAATATTGAATTTTATAAAGAAAAATAAATGAAATTTATGAAAAACCATTTATTTTTATTTTCTGACATCTGATAGATGATAAAAATTAAAAATTAATCTTATTTATAATCTGTGGTGTCTAAATTAATTAAAGAATAATGGGTTTTAGCTTATATTTTACAGATTCTAATTATTCTTCTAAATGGGTAAATTTAACTTTTGCCTTAAGGTAGAATATGTTTAAATAAAAAGTATGTAAATTCTAATCTTCAAAGCTAATAAATCAATCAAAAATTTAGAATTAATTTTTTTATTTAATTTTTTTTCAAACGATAGACTTAATATTCATATGAAAAAGATAATTTAAGATATTGAATATTATTTATTTTAAATTATGACTTATTCTTTTAATTGATTGTAATACACTTTAATATTAAGATAAAATAATCATTTCAGAAATTTAATATTAGTTTTATTAATTTATGGAAATTGTTCAAATATCTATTTCTAAAAAAGTAAAATTTAGTTTAATTTATTTTTTTAAAGCTAGTTTAGTTAACAAAATTTATGCAAAGGTTTAAGATCTAAATTTTTTATTTTTAATATTTTAATTTTATTTATATTACTGAACCATTTAGATAAAAAAGTTTTTAATTCATATCTTAAATAATATATAAAATCAAATTTAAGAATAAAAATTTCAAATATTATATTTTTTAAATATTACTGGTTGTAAAAAATGATGTGAAGAAGTTTATCAAGTATAATTTGAGTTTATTTTCTCATTTTATATTAAATAAAAAAATAAACAATTCCACTCTATTACCTTACCTAATATATACCCATCTAATCAGGTCAGGTATTAAATTGAATTCAATTTAAAGCAAGCAAGCTACATAATTTAGAAGTTTTTAATATAGCTAATGATGGATTATGGTTGAAATTGCTTTATAAAGATAAATACTATCTATACCTTACATATTTACTCTTTTTGAATATAATATGTGCTACGTTAATTTATTAGTAAAAAAAGCTGTGTTAGTTAGATAGATGATATTCACCTATTTCTAACAATAAAAATCTAAGTCATTGCAGAGATTAAAAAAAGTTTTTCTTCTAAACTTATTTTATAAAAGAAAATTAAAATATATGAAGATTATCAAAATAAATGTTAAGAAAATCATTTTAAATAAATAAAAAAAATAGTAGATAAATTAAATGAAACTAGTTGCAGCAGTTTTTCATTAAGGCTGGCAACTAGCTAAGATTAAAAAATTTTAAATTAACAAGTTATTTTACAAATATTTAAATTTGCTTTCTTTTTGGTTTAGTTGTCATTTTTTATTTTGTACTTATTAATATTGAATATTTTAAATAAAATCTAAAAGAATTTATCAAAAAATAAATTTTAAATTGAATCTTGTGTTTTATGATGAACTAACTCTTTGTTCCTTCATTTTTGTTATTAATTTTACCAATAATTCACCCTATTAATTCTTCATTTTTAAAATAATTAGATATAAAGTTCTGCAGTAAGGAAAAATAGACTCAAATATGATAATTTTCTTAGATAAAAACTAACTTTTATATCTTAATTTATTTCAATTATAAAATATGATATTAAAAATCAATTATATATATATAGATGTGAATCCTAAGATTCCGCTTTATATAATAGCCGCATTAATAACATGAATATAATTAAATTTGTAGATATTTATATCTGAAAATATTAATTTAAAGATGGCAAATATCTGGTTTCTCAATATATAAATTATGATTATGATTAAAATTAAAATAATATAAAAATGTGATAGTAATATGAAGAATAAAGTCAAATGTAAAATTTTAAATTTAAAGGAGGAGTATCAACTTTTAATTAGTAATGGTGATTTAAGTACTATTAGATTTAATAGTAATTATAGAATCAGAAGTGAAAAAACTTTATCATGTCTTTCTAGTTTTATAAATTTTAATAACTTTATCATTCAACTAATGAATGAAAGCTATCTCCAAACAAGACTTATTTAAAAAAAATCAAACACTATTTTCAATTCAGTTAAGGGATTATCGGAAATCCAAAAAATCCAGATAAAATTAATAAAATCAAAAAAATTGTTTGATTATCTAGAGGGATAAATTTAAATTTTTACATAATTTTATTAATATTACAGAATTCATTTTGATAAAAAAAGGGCTTTTACTTCATATCTTAAATATATTAATAGACCAAATTTAAGAATAATATTACGAATTCCATTTTTTTAAAAATGACTAGATTTAAAATTATATTAAGAAGTTTAGTAAACATCATTTGATTTTATTTTCTCAAATTTTATTAAAGGAAAAAATTAATCATTCAAAAAAATGGGTTTTAGTTAATATCTTTAGGAATCAATTTATTTATTTGACAGATAAATTTAACTTTTTACCTTGCTTAATTATTACAAAGAATTCATTTATAAAAAAGATGTTTTTCATTTAAATTTATTTTATAAAAGTAAATTAAATATGAAGATTATCAATATAAAATATTTAAAAAAATCATCTAAGTCAATATTAAAAATAGTAAAAAATTAAACTAAATCCATATTAAAATTTTTAATATTTCAGAAATTAGTTTATTTTTAAATTTTGTAAAGAAAAACAGCAAAAAATTTATCAACAAAATATTTGAATTTGTTTTAATAAAAATTAAAAATTGATTATATGATACTAAATTTTTAGTTTAAATTTCATTCAAAAATTATAATTCTTCATCAATTAAAATAAATAAAGTTTTCTTTTTATCTTTTAAATTAAAAAGAGTTTTTAATTTTAATAACAGAAATTAACTATCTAAATTATCAGATGTTAAAAAATAATAAAAATAATATTATATTAACAATATATTTTAATGAGCTAATATATATGCAGAAATACGCTGTCCGGCTCTTTTAAAAAACTTGATAAAATTTAATCATTTCTCTCCAATGAAAAACTCATCATACATCATATAAAAATTATTTTTTTATTGGAGTCATCCTCTCCTATTCTATTATATAATACATATTTTTATAACTTATTAAAATATTATTTCTTTAATAGATTTCATAAAGAGATATTATTTTTTTTGTTTTTTTAGAAATTTTAGTGAAATTTATAACGATAAAATATAAATATTCATTATTTTTAAAATTAATTTTATTTATATTTTAATTTAATTAATCATTTTAGTATTGATGAATAATTCAATAATTATTTATGTAATTCTAGAAATTTTTTTTGTTGTAGACACTTGATTAAATATTAATCTTAGAAACAATAAATGATTTAATAAATTTCATTTTGATAAAAACCAAAAAAAATATAGATTTGATCAGAAATTTATAACAAAAATATTGATAGTGACACCTAATAATTTTTTAAGGTGTCTCCATTAATCCTTTGTAATCCTTTTAAAGCCTCTTTTAGAAATATTGAAATTATTACTAAAAACTAACAAATAAAATTTTAGAGGCAAATACATCTTCTTATAAACTTAAAAAATGAACAAAGCAAATGATTTCTTCTTCGTACCTAAGAGTTCGGAAGAAAAGAAAGTCTATTAGAACTAAGTTCATCAAAAAATAACATCCAATATAATTGAAATTCACTTCTCAAATTTGAAGAAACTCTAAAAGAATTACATTTAAAAGGCTCCAAATTTTTGTATAAGTTGTTAGGCTGCTTTGAATTACTTATCTTTAATCAAATAAAGAGATGGTTAAACTATTTGGTAATGTGAATTTTGTGATTATATTAATCCCCTTGATGCTCAATATAACATTAATTCAATCCCAAAAGAATAAGATATCTTTTATATGCTTGAAAAATAAAATGATGTAATTAATTTTTAAATAAATTCTTTTTATTTTAAATTAGGTGTTTATTTAAAATCCCTTGATTTTTAGATAATTTTTGGAATATCCCCAAAATTTTTAGTTTTTTTTTTGGGTTATTTTGATTTTTGAGCACCTTGCTGTATTAGCAAAAGTAAGAAAAGCGCTACATAATATTTAGCATATATGGGTGCATTCTTAATCCTTTAGAATTGTATTTTTTTCATATTTTTAAAAAATAAAAAATTTTTTGTAAAATGTTTTAAATTTAATAAAGAAAAATAAGGCTCAATAATAATAACAACAAGAGGAGTAAAAAAAATAAGAAAGTAAAGATTACTAAATGGACATAGAAGGTAATAATGAAGTGGACTATAATGATTAAAGAACTATTATATTCTGCCTTGATAATTCTGGATCTATGAGTAGTGGTACAGTTTTCAAGGATGAAGATGGATAAAGTAAATACATGTCTCGTAAAGCTTGTGTAGAAAAAGCTATTTAATCTTAAATAACACAAATGTAGAAATAATTTCCAAATAGAAAAGTAGGAATAGTTCTATTTTCAAAAGATGTTACAATTTTAGGTAAAATTAACTTTAAAATAAAGTTAAAAAAAAGCTGAATTAAACTTAAATTAAAAATAATTTTCTAAATTAAAGGTGATTGTCAATCAGCTCCTGTTTCAATCTCTAAAGAAGGATCATTTGAAAAATTATTTGAATTGGGATAAAATAATTACGAAAATCTATTCAAAAACAATGTTAGATCAGTTAACAATATGCCTTAAAAATACAAAGAAATAAGAACAAATGGATCTACCGCTCTCGGACCTGGTTTATCCATAAGTCTAGGATTAGCTTCACAGAGTCCTTAAAGCGGTTCAAGTATAATTTTGTGTACAGATGGTCTTGCAAACGAAGGTATTGGAAAATTAGAAGACTAAAAGGACTATGCTACTTATGAAAAAATGGGTTAGTTGGCTAAGTCTCTAGGTATTTTAATTCATACAATAACTATGAGAGGATAAGAAAGTGATGTTCGTGTACTTGGTAAATTATCTGATACAACTGGAGGAAGAACTTCTAGAGTAGGCCCAGCTGATTTTAATTCTAATTTTATTGAGCTTGTTTAAAGCGACCTTGTTGCTACCAAAGTAGAAATAGTCGTATAACTTCATGAAGGATTGGTTATGATTGAAGGTACCCCACATACAGATTTAGGTAATGCAACTGAAAATTCTAGCATAACTTATTAATATGCAGTTAAAGATGACTATGACTTCAAAGGAAGATAGTAAATTCCTATTCAAAGCAAAATTTTCTTCTCAAATCTCTAAGGCGATAAAATGGTGAGAGTTATTACTTAAGAGTAAAAAATTACATATGAATACAAACAAGCTGTTCAACAAGTTTAAGTAAATAGTTTTTTAATTTTATTATTCAGTAATATATCTAATTAATTTGTAAAAATAAAAGATTGATGTCCTCTCAAAGCATGCCAATAAAGTTAGTGCCTAGTAAGCTTTATTTGGATCTGTTCCATAAGCATAATAATAGCAAGCTCTTTGGGGAAACTTCATTAAAGGTTAAGTTTAACCTAATAACTATTCTTAATAATAATAATATAATAACTACTAATAGAAACATCAAATAATTAATAATGCTATTAACAAAAAGTTGGCTCACCAGTAAAATAAAGATATCAAAAACGAAGATTTGGATGATGCTGATTAAGAGTGCTTTGATTAATTCTGATAAACCTTAAAAATTAAATTAAAAAATACTAAATATCACATATTATTAAAATGTAATTTGTAATAAAAGAATATCATTTATAATGTTTCTGTCAATTATATCAAGTGTTTAAAATAAAATAATTTTCTTTTTGTTATTAAAATTTCTATTTTAATTTTTTAAGTTATCATATGTAATCTTATAAATTAGTTTTTCATAGTAATTCTAAATTAGTAAATAAATATTTAAATATTCAATTTAATACCCAAAAAAATTTTGTAAAATAAATAAATGTTGATTTAGAAAATAAAATATTTCACAGGTATTAGTGAAGTATATGAATTTTTAAAGATATTGAATTAGTATTATAATATTCATCTATTTAGAGTTAAAAAGCTCTAATTTATGTTTATACTTAAATCTTGAAATTAACCTTGGGTAAAATTATTCATTTTTCTTAAAATAAACAAATCTCTAACCTTAGATTTGTTAACTCTTTTCAATATTTCTTTATTTAATTAATATTTATATTTTGATAAAATTTTAAAAGGTGTAAACAAATTCGTGAAGTGGGAGCATAAGAGCTAGGATCTGAGTTATCAAAATGCTTTAATCTCTAGTAAAAATAATGTTTCAATATCAATTTCATATTGTATATTAAGACTTTAATTTATGATTGATGTAATAATTTGAGTTAGTTTACTTGATTTTGTTTCCTTCTTTTCAATTTACATTTCATTTTTCAAGATTAATATATCAAATTTTTATGTTCTTCTTTTTAATTTAAAAAAATTTTAAATGAGAAAAAATAATAAAATTCTTTTGATATTAAAAAAAAATAAATTAACACAAAACTGGAGAGTTTTAATACCACTAGTCCTCAATTAATTTAACTAATATGACTCTATTAACACAATATATATTTCTTTTAATAATTAATTTAATAAAATTAAATATTTGATGATCTTTTTTCCTAGTCATTACTATGAAAAATAAGATTTACTCATAAAAAAATAAAATGAACAAAGATTGCTAAAAATATAATGTACTCTCTAATCATTTAAAATTTATTAATCCAATATTTTATTATTTTATGACTTGAGTATTATTAATAAATTATCAATACTCAAGTGTTTCTTTATTATTTGACTCCAACTCTTTTTTATGGTCAATATTATAATTTTTGATTAAAGTATTATAAAAAAATGTGGTATTGATAGGTTTAATAGAAGAATAAAGTAAATAATATAAAAAATTGCAATATGCTGAATGGAATTTTTAAGTCAAAAAAATAAAATAAAATTAAAAATCATACTTTTTTTAACGATTTTATAAAGTTGTTTTAATAATTTTAATTATTCAAGAAATAATTTCAAAATTTTAAGAATATAAATAGAATGACTGCAACTTAAGATAAATTATAAACCAATTAAATCACTTGTAAATTTTACACTCTTGTACATATTAAGTTCCAGTAACTTGAACTTAAAATTGTAAAAATAAGCAGTTTTACCTTTGATACAACTAATTTTGCAAGAAGTCAAGAAAAGGATATTTTAGTGAAATGAGTTAATATTCTTTACTAAATTATTTTCCTTTATAACTATTGGTTTTAATTTTATAGGATAGACACAACAAGCAATAGTAAGTATCACCTTTCAATTCAATACAAAAAATTGAATCATTGCTAGATGTAACAAATTGAATTAAAGATCTGGGAAATTAAAAATTCTTTCATGCGTAATGAAGACAAAATTATCAGAATCTATCAAAAATAATATGAATTAATTATCTGAAAAGTTTATTAGAATAGTAAAAGTTAATCTTATTAAACTAATTATTTCTGATAATAATTCATAAAAAAACATGATTTGATTACAATACAATAATTCATTTGAACATGTAAAAGAATACATTTAACATTTTATAAAAAATTATTAATAGCTCATTTTGAGATATCAAAAAAGTAAATACAATTCTTATTCTTAATAACTCTTTAAAGTAAACATAAGTTATAAAAATTATCAAATAAAAAATTTATTAAAAAATTTACAAAATAAGCTTCCTTAAAAATTACCTTGAAAGAAATTGCTTCAACTTATAAAAAAAATATTCATGATTATTTGATTTTATTTTCTCATCAGATATTGCGAAGTCAACTTTTATGCTATTATTAATTCATAAATAATGAGTTTAAGTTAATTTTATAGAATAAATTTATCTACTAGACTTATAAATTGAATTTTTTACATAGTTTCATTTTTTCTCTTAGATAAAGTAAATTTAAATTTTTGCCTTGCTTAATTTATTACAGAATTCATTTGGATAAAGAAAGTGCTTCTCTGTTTTTCTTCTTATCTCCAAAATTTTATAAAAGTAAATTTAACTAAAAAAATTACTAAAATCAATATTAAAAAATCATTTAAGCTATGGCTAAAAATTAAAAAAAAGTGAAGAGAATCTCATTTAAATAGGAAAATATTTTAAAAATTAGCTTTTTTAAGTTTTATTAAGAAAGATATTAAGTCAAAGAAATATTTGAGTTTATTTTCAGATTAGAAGATTAAAATTAAAAAATTTATCTAATTAAATTATTTGTATGGTCATATTTTATCAAAAAATAATGTATAAAAATTAATCTTCTCTTTTTCTCTTAAGATAAAATTAACATTTAAATCTTTATTTATTTAAATTATAAAATATGATATTAAAAATAAATTATAATAATTTCTAATATAATGAGATAGAAAAATACCTAGAAATTCATATTTTACTCAACCTTTAGAAAATTTAGTTTAAAGTAAAGAGATTTTATCAAAGTTTATTTTATGATCAGCGCATTAAAATCAAAAATCAATCTTATCAAATAATTTTTTCTAATCCTTATTCATTCTAAATGACTATGCTTTAATCAATTTTCTTGCAGTTATTACCTATAATCTTTTATAATAAACATAACTATTTTCCTTAATTTATTTAATTTAGATTACAGAATATATTAAAATTAATAGTAAGTTTTTTTCTAATCTTAAAAACTTTACTAAATAAAAATTTGCACCATCAATTTCAAATTTCAGATATTAAAAAAGTGTTTTTAAAATAGATCAATTATAAAATAAATAATAGAGAGTTGATTTCAAACTTATAAACCTTAAAAAGACTTCAATACCTCCAACAATAATAATTTAAAAATATTATTTATCTAAAAGTCAAATTTTTTTTGGTTTAGCATCTCTTTTCCTTTCACAATAAAGTAAAATAAAATTTATTGTAATTTATAGATAAATTATCATTTAATTAATCAAAAAATACAAATTTTTATTTTTTACATCTATTTGATTTTATCAGAAAATCAATATGTGTTACTTTCTATTTTTAACAAAAAAAATTGTTTGAAAGAAAAGTAAAAGATTAAATAAAACTACTTTTATTGATCTTGATTTTAAATAGAGAAAAGAAAATCCTAAATAATCAATTAATAATAAAAAAATTAATAAAAAATAAGCTATAAGAATTTAATCAAATGAAATTATTATTATAAGTTATTTTCCTCTTTGGGATTTTAATTTTTGTTAAATGTCAATGCTCATTCACTATTGATTAATTGGATGGCTAAATCTTAACTACTGTTAAGAAAGCAGGATGTGGTGATAAATGTTTCACTTCTAATGTTAAATTGACAATTATTAATGATTCTAAGAAAATCACCTAATTAAAGTTAACAGCTGTAGATTCTAGTAGCCCTCTAAAAAGCGCCAAGATTAAACCAGCTTCTGAATCTTTAAAAATAGATCAACTCTTCTTAGTAGAAAATACTCTAGCAGGATAAGCAACTAATTTTTTGCAATCTTGTAAAAATTAAAATATTAATGGAAACAAAATCTAAAATCTATCATTTAGTGCTTAAGTAGATGAGACAGAAGTCTAATCTTTTGAATTAAAGTATGGATCTTCCTCCAGTGGTGGTGGTGGTAGTGGCTCAGCCTCTAGCTCAACCTTAAACTCACTTATTTTAAAATTATCTCTTGCTTTAATTTTCTCTTTGATCTTATTATTTTGATTTATAATTGTTAGTTAATTTATACTCTTTGCTAAGTATTTACACTTTCTTATAAATTTTATTTATTTGTTCAAAAAACAATAAATCTACTTCATAAAAATATTTATTTTTAAAACATATAAAAAATTATAAAAATACAACCAAAACCCATATGCTAGATTTTAATCACTAACTTCTTATTCTACAATTAATTTATTTTTACGTTTTAAAGAATAATGATTGCCATTATTAATTTCAACTTAATAATGAAGCAAATTATGAAAAAAGAATCTTTATTTAATCTCAAAACTTGTTTATTTATCTCAATAAGATTTCTTTAATTTTGTATTTATCTATTAAATTAATTTTTTATATTTTTTTTATAATTTAAAATAACTTGATTTATTATTTCTTGTTAAAAAAAGATATGCTTTAATTTCCAAATATTGTAAAAAAATTAGATTTTATTCATTTTATTTTTTAAAATTAAAATTGCAGCTCTCATAAACCAATATTAGGAATAAAAAAAAAAATACGCAGAGTATTTATTGTTTATTCTTTATTATTTGTTTAGTCTTCTTCAATATTTTTATATGTTTTTAAAAAAATATTTTGTTATGTAAAGAAATTAATTTAAGTTTAAAATCTCTAAAATAAATATTTCTTTTAATTGACAAACAAATTATTTCTATAAAGCAAGAGATAGAAATTATTAGTAAAAATAAATTTTTAAATAATTTAAAAATATGTAATAAAATACTTATTATCTCATACCAATAAAATTGAATTATTTAGTTTTAATTTTAATAATATTTAAATTTTAAAAGAAAAGATCGATTAATTCAATTTATTTATATATTTTAAAAAATTTGTTTTAAAAAAGTTAATTCATTTTTTTGTATTCATTGTTAATTAATAATAATATAATTTATCCAACAAAAAAATAAATAAATGTTGAAAGAGAATAATAAACTTTTTACAAATCTAAAAGATGTACTTCAATTTTTATTGATATGAAAAAATACTTTTATTTTTTCTTAATTAAAGTTATAAAGTTCTAATTTAACTTAATACTTAAATCTTTAAATAGCTTTCGGGTAAAATTATTAATTTTTATTTCAAATAAACAAATCTCTAAACTTTAACTCAAAACCTCAAATAGTGCTTGAATATTAATTTTTAATTATGACTTTCATTTATGAGTAATTCACTCACTAATTTGGGTTGATTTACTTGATATTTATTAGGCTCATTCATTAATTTTTATTAATTTATTTATTTTCAGTTTTAATTCTAATTTTTATGTATTTCTCATTCTTTAAAAAAAATATTTTTTTCAATATTGATTATTTTAAATTTTGAAAGAGAAGGTGACATTGATGATTAGGGCTTATAAGGATTAGGGTCATCACTAGCAAATTGCTCTAATCTTTAAACTTTAGAAATCAACTTAGAGTAAAAATAAATTTAAATGCTAATTATGCATATTTGAATAAAGAAAAACATTAATTTATAAACAACTGATAAATTAGGGTTGATTACATGATATTTTTTGGCTTCTAATTAGCTGTTTTTCAAATTCATTCAAATTTTTGTATTTCTCATACTTTTAGATATTTTTTTTTAATATATAAACATTTACTTTTTAAAGGAGAAATGGTATTGGTGATTTGGGAGCTTAAGGATTAGCAAAAGGCTTATCAAAATGCTCTAATCTCTAAACTTTTACTCTTATCATCTGGTAAAAATAGGTTTCAATATTAATCTTTTTCAAAGTTGATTATTACTATTTTTTAAAAGCTTTAATTATATTGGTGCAAAGGGAGCATAAGAATTAGGATCTGGATTAGAAAAATGTTCTAATCTCTAAACTTTGACTCTTAACTTTTAGTAAAAATAGTTTCTCAATATAATTTATCCATTTTTTAATAAATGAAGACTTTACTTAACTTATAAGCAGCTAACTATTACTTGATATCTATTTGGCTCATTAATTTTTATTTTAAGATTTATATCAAATTTTTATAGGGTGGGACCCTAAAAAATTTCAATTGACTTTAATTTTGAATTAAAAGTATTTAAACAATCAAAATATCCTAAAAAATATCAAAACATATATATTTACTCTGTAAGAAGTTAATCTTAGCTTAAAATATCTAGAAAAGTTTTGAAAAAATCAGAAATTTCATCTGAATTTATGAAAAAATTGGTCAGAATCGATTTGATATTTATTAAATATATTTAATCAGTAAATTTCAAAAATATTTTAACTAAAAATCCAATTACTTGTCAACATTCTTACAAATTTTTATTTAAAATATCTTAAATTAAAGTCATGATGATGATGGATTAATTTTTTTTTTAATACTGACCTTATCTTAAAATGATCAATTTTACCTTAATAGAGATTTTACTGGATATTTATTTTTTTAAAGTTACAATAGTATTGGAGATTAGGGCTCATCAGGATTAGGACATCACTTAGCAAAATGTTCTAACCTTTAAACTTTGACTCTAAACCTCTAGTAAAAATAGCGTTTTTAATATTAATTTGGGTTAATTTACTTCACAAATACTTGGGTTATTAATTTTTATTTGTTGATTTCACATTTATTTAATTTCAAATGTTTATGTTTTGCTCATTTTTATTAATATTTCTTTTTTCAGTATTTATTTTTATATTTTTTAAAAGTTTCAATATGATTGAGGAAAATGGTGCATAGTCTTTAGGATTTGGCTTAAAAAAATGTTCTAATCTCTAAAGTTTGACTCTTAACCTCAAGTAAAAACAGAGCTTAAATATTAATTTTGCATTTTAAAATAAAAACTTTAATTTAAGAGCTATTAGCTAGTTTAGGCTTTTACTTGATATTTGTTTGGCTAATTAGTTTTTATTTGTTGTTTTCATATTTCGTTAACAGTTTTATTCCTTTCTCTTTTATTTATATATTCTTTTTTAGTATTTATTTCTATAATTTTTTAAAAGATGTAATAATATTGGTGAAATTGGAGCATAAGGATTAGGATCAAGCTTAGCTAAATGTTCTAATCTCTAAACTTTAACTCTTAACCTTGGGTAAAAATAATATAATTCTAAATTTTGAATAAAAAATAATAAAGAAAGACTTGACTTTTTGAGATATTGACTATTTTTGTTTGTTTAATTGATTTATATGGCTCATTCACTCATTATTTTGATTTTTTTAGATTATTTTAAGTTTTTCTCATTCTTAAAATATTTATTTTTTGTAATTTTTTAAAAGTAGGTATTATATTAGTAAAATGGATGCAAATAGATTAAGATCAAAGCTAGTAAAAACGAAAAGATTAGTTGAATTATCATTAGAATGTTGAAATAATTTTTACTTAAAAATTTTTATTTTGTATTTATCTATTATTGAAAATAAATTTTTAATTATTTTTATTTAAATTCAAATAACTTGGTTTATTATTCCCTTTTAATTAAAATCCTAATTTTGATTGAAAGTTGTTTTTAATATTTGTTACTATTTTAAGTGCTTGATGAGATTGAGAATACTAGAATTTGTATAAAGAATACTTAAAAAAATATTTTTTACTATAAAGAAGCATTAATTAATATTTGGGGGAAGGGGTAGAAATAGAGAATTTCATTGGAATCTATTATGGTATGAATATACCTTAGAACTTCATAAAATTTATAAAAATTATATTGTAATTGTAAAAGTATAATAGATTAAGAAAAAAATTGTTCATATTTATTTTGAGACAAATTAATAATCCTTAAAATTAACTTTTGAAGGTATATTTAAATTAAAAGAAAAAATTTAAACTTTGTAACAACTAATAATAAAAATAATAAAAAGTATAAAAATTAAGGTCTTTTTATTGTTAATTAAACTTTAATATTATTCTCAGTTTTAAGATAATTTAAATAAATTTATTAGAGAAATTTAAAAATAAGTTTTTATTATTTATTTTATTTTCTTGGAATAGCATTTTTAAAAATTTTTTAAATAAAGAAAAACATAAATTATTTCTGTTTAAAATTTAATTTTTAAAAGAAACAACCAATTCTTGATAAAGAATATAGATTAATTACAATCAAAAATCAAAATAATAAGATCATAGAGATAATTAAAATTAAAGAAAATTTTTAAAGAAGTAAGCAGTTGCTTTTACTGGGAGGGTATCTATTATTTAACTCAAAGAATTAGAAATTATTGTTAACTTTAGCATTAAATTGTAAAATGTAAACGAGCTTTCCATTAAGATCTTAAGTTTTACAATAATTCATAAAATTAGTTGCTTCATAGTTATCTCCTGTTGTATATTATACCAAGAAGAATGGGTCAATTACATTAGATTTTTAAGCTGGCTAAAGAGTAACTTCTTTCGCAGGGCTATTAGCATCAACAGCTGTTAACTTTAGAGAGGTGATTTAATCAGCGTTATTTTAAATTGTCAATTTAACATCTGAAATAAAACAGTCTTCACATTATTACTTCTTATTAGTAGTTAAGACTTAATTATTCAATTAATCAATAGAGAATACACATGAACTTTAAGAGTTAACAAAAATTAGAAATCCAAGTATGATAGTTACTTACTGTTATAGTTTCATTTGATTATTATTTTTAATTTTTATTGTTAAATATTTGATAATAATTTATTATACTTAATTTAACTTTCTAAATTTAAAATGATACTATTCATAAGACACTCTATTATATATTTTTCTTTTATTTCTTAAGATTAGATATTTTACATTTTATCAGAAAAGTAAATTTATACTTTTTGATATTTAATTTCAAACTCATCAAATTTTTCATCAGAATTAATTATTTTAATTTTAATTTTATTTTTATACAAAATTTTATTTAATATTTGGTTCTTTCTTGTAAAATAATTTTGAATACATGTATTTCAAAGCAAGAATTTTTTTATTTGGTAAATTAGGACTTTTTTATTTTATTAAGAGTTAATAAATAATTTTTTTCATGGAGAAATAAGATTTTCTGAGATAAATTTAGATCAATATGAAAAATTAAATAAATTAATAGAATGAGAGGAGACAAATCAGGTTAAACACCTATCTAGTCTTTTATTTATTAAATAAAAATTGATTTGGTTTATTTCTGTTAAGCCATTAGATTTCTGATGAAATAAATTAAGGTAAGGGATCTTACATTTCCAAATAAAATTCAATATTTTGTAATTTGCTATTTCATAGAGCTAAAATTGGGGATAGTTTTTTAAATAACTTTAACATCTTTCATAAAATGAAATTTTAGCAAAATTCAAAAGTAAAAAAAATATTAACCTAAACAACTAAGGTAACTTATTCTAAGGTAATTTGAATCTATTTAAAATTGAATGTGTCTAGAATAATTATCAAATAATTAAGTTCCTTAACTTGAAGCTATTTATGTCAAATACAGTGTTCTTTTATAATATACTAGATAATTAGTAAAAATCTTTCTTTTAAAAATATTAGAGATCTTTAGTCAAAATCAAATAATCAATAAATTGTTTTCGTTTTTTTAATTTTTCTTTTAAAATTTTTAAAAAATTCTTTTTTTTTGCTTTTAAAAATAAATTTGCATTTGTTACTTTTTTTAGGAAAAAGAATATTTCTCCTTTATTTGGAAATTTAAAGTAGTTATATTTTATATTTTGCTTTAAATTTTTTGCAAAAAACAGTTTAAATTATATAGCAAAAGATAATCTATTTGATTATTTTATTTTTTGTTTTGAAACAGCAAAAATAAATCATAAAATTTAAAGAACTAAAATATTATTTAATTATGAATTATGTTTTTAAACCGATTAAGTTAATATGGAATAAAATACTAGAAAACAGATATTTCTACTCAAAATAATAAAATGATGCTAAGAACTAAAGAAACAAATGATATATTTTTTAATAGTAAACTACTAGTGTATCCATTATTTAACTCAAAAGATTGGAAGTTACTTCTTACTTTAGCAGTAAATGTTAAATCATAAGTGAGCTTACCATTTACTGTTTATGTTTAGCATGAATTTAAAAAGTTGAGAGATTCAAATCCTACTCCAGATTAATATGCTATCATAAAATTAGGATCTATAGTTAAAGATTTAGTACCAGGAGTTAAATCTACATATGGTGTTAAGCCACTACCATCAACAGCTTCTAATCTTATTTTAGTTATTTATTGAGCATTAGATGAAATAGTCATTTTCACATTTGAAGTAAAGCAGGAATCACAATCTTTTTATTAAATTGGCTTTAATATTTAACCATTAAGCTAATCAACAGTGAAGGAACAATTGTTGTCAGCTCTTACTAAAACTAATAATGATGATATAATAATTGATAATATTTATAATTTCATTTCTATTTTCTTTCTTGGTTATTTATTATTTGTTTTACTCTTTTTTATTAATTATATTTATTTCGATATCTTTTTTCTTACTTTTAAATCCACTTACGATTAGATTCTCTTAGATTTTTATCATCCAAATATTAATTTCTAATAGAAAATACATTTTTATCAGAAAAAAAAAATTAGCTTTACTAACTTTTTATCTTTGATAAATTATCTGATAAGAGAGTAGCATTAATTATCATAAAAACTCATTTCTAACGATTTAATTCTTTTTTTAAATTATATTTCATTTATAAATATTACTTTTAAGCAAATTAAAATTACCCTTTAATTATTTCAATAAAAATAAAGGAAAACTAACTAAATTAAATCTAATAATTTGATACAAATTTTGATTAATTATCTGATCAGTTAAAAGTACTTATCTTAAAAGAAAACTAAAATTATTCATGCTCACTTGCATGTTAATACAAAACTAATAAAGATATAAATTTAAAATGTATGAAAATTAAATATTCAAATTAATATTTATCCAGATTTTTAATTTAATCTTTACTTTATGTGTTCAATAAAAGAATGAACTAAAGAATGATTAATATTTATTTATATTAGATTATTAGTGATAGGTCTTTAATCTTTATAATTTATTTTTATTATTTGATTATAAAGCAAAGAATATTTAACTTGAAGAAACATTTTTAAATTTATAAAAGAAATCTATTTTATGCTAATTGTTTAAAACTAAAACTTTTCAAAGGTTAATTTTATATTTTTAATCAAAAAGTGATCAGAATTCTTTCAAAGAAAATAAACTTCTCATATCTGGTCAAAAATAATATCTTAGCTAATAGATTTTGATTTACTAGATATATTAATTACTAGCATTTTTTTGAATCTCCTTGTAATATTAAAAGATTCAATTTTCATACATTTTTTATTTGCATATGTTAAATTTTAATAAATTAATCTAAAATGAAATATCAAAAATATATAAACAATTTTATTTGCCATTATCTTAAAGATCTATATCACTTTATTATTTGAAAAATAACAAAGGTAATTAAATAATAGCAAAAATCTATTATTTTACTTGCTGAAGCCATTTGAAAAAATAAAATAACTTGAAAAAGATAATTTCTTACTTGATTTATTTGTTGATAATAATTTTTTATTTTGATTAATATTTACTAATAAGTGGATCAAAATTCCCTCTCCTCCTTAAAATATTAAAATTTATTTAATCTTTTTAGATGTCAAGAGAAATTCTATTTTGTATTTTTATACTATTTTAAGTCATCAGTAAATTTTTAAGATTATGATAAAAATAATTTTTTTTTTTTGAGATATTTAAGAAATCAACTAATAATAATTAGATTAATATTTATTCAATCAAAAATAATTTGTGATATTTATATTTTTCAAGCATTATCATTTCATTTTAAACTAAATTAATTGTTTCAATTAAATTATCCAAAGAATTTCCATTCAATTTAAAAAATGATGATGAAAAGAAGTTGGTAGTCACAGTTTAAAAGTGAAAATCAAAAGACTCCTAAATTTCCTACATCACAAAATCTTAAAGATGATAAACCATCTTAAAATTCAAAGGTTATCTAATTTAAAAAAGCTTAGCATTTTAATGTAGGACAAAATTTAATAGAGTAATTAATTATCTTTATTTAAAGATCATTGGTACAAAATTATATAAATTTTTAAGTGCATCATATAAAATTATAAACTCAGAACACAAAATAAAAATCGTATTTTTATTAACCTACAAAACTAAAAAATGAATTAATTTATTGATTTATTTTTTGTATTTAAAGTATTTAAAGTAGAATAAATAAATGATTAAATTTAAAGAAAACAAACATTTCTTTTTATATATTTTGAACTCAAAATAATAAAATGAAGCTCAGAACTAAGGCAACAATTGATATATTTTTTAATACTAAACTGCCAGTGTATCCATTATTTAATTCAAAAGATTGGAAGTCTTTTCCAGTACTAGCAATAAATCTTAAATTGTAAGTGAACTTTCCATTGGTGGTCTATGTTTTGCAAGAGATCATAAAGTTGGTGCTTAACATTAATCCAGTACTAGATTATAGCCATACCTAAAAGGAAGGATCGATAGTTAAAGAAGGAGTATAAGGAGTTATATCTATTGGTGTTATGCCACTACCATCAACAGTTGCTAATCTTATTTTAGTAATTTATTTAGCAGTAGATGAAATAGTCATTTTAACATTTGAAGTTAAGCAGGAAACACAGTCTGTTTTTTGAATAGGTGTTAATATTTAATTATTAAGTTAATCAACAGTGAAAGCGCAACTGTTGTCAGCACTTACTAAAAGTAGTAATGATGATATAATTATAAATAATATTTATAATTTCATTTATATTTTCTTAGAAAATCAGCTTATTTATTATTTGTTTTACTCTTCTTTATTAATTAAATTTTCTTCAATATCTTTTTTCTTACTTTTAAATCCAAAGTTATGATTATATTTTCTTTTTTTTTTATTATCAAAATACGAATTCCTATCCAAAATAAGATTTTGAACAGAAATAAAAAGAAGATTTTTTTAGTATCTTCTCTTAATTTTTTGATAAATTATCTGATAGGCAAGTAAGTAGACCTGACCTTTTCAGAAAAAATAGTAGATTCAAACTATTTATTATAAAGAAAAAAGTATGGTAAAATAAGTTTTAAATGTAATGTATAATAATAAAATATTTTTCTAATTATTATAATTCTTTTGTAGTTACTTTGAATTTACAAATATTGCTTTTAAGGATAATAATCATTAAACAAACCTTTGATTTTTTCAATAAAAATAAGGGAAAATAAATATTTAAATACACTAGATTTTCATTAATTTTCTGATCAATGAAAAAGTGCTTATCTTAAAAAAGTTCTTATTTATTTCTATTATTATTCAAAATAAGAAAGCAAAAAATATTTAGCAGAAAGAACCTTTTTTAAATGTATGATGCGAATTCATTATGCTAAAATACCATTTTGTATTGGAGGTCGTGAATAATTAAAAATAAATTTACTTAATCATATCTTATCAAAAATCTTTTAAAAATGGAATTCTTTAATATTAAAAATATAAATTCTTCCCAAATTATTTTTTGCAAATTAAAGATATCTAAAGCATTTAATCATGGACTTTTTAAGAAATTTTAGTCCTAATGAATTCTAATAATAAGTGTATTAATTAAGACCCATAATTTTTTAATTCAATTTTTAAAAAGTATGTGCTTTTTATTTTAAATATTTGTGAGTAACAAAAAATCTTTGAGAGATAAAGGATAATCTAATTCTGATATTTAAGTCTTTAAAAAAATACAGTTGTTCTTGCTCTTGAAATTCCACTGTTTGATTCATTCATTTCCCAATTAATTGTTTGTAACAATTCTCTAATTTTTTATTCTTTATCTGTTTCTTTCTTGGATTCGAGTGCGTTTGTATTGATTGCATTTCTACTTTCGAATGCACTTACTTCAGGATCTCCAATTTGACCATTGTTCTATGCTATGCATTCAGTTAACTTTACTTTTATAAGTCTTCTAGCTTCCATTCTTAACTAGATATTTGCATTTACTTATTCAGGTCTTTAGTTGAATGAAATAAGGACGTCTTAGGCTCATAATATTATCTATCATTTCTTCCTGCCCGTTTATCAAGTTTTGTGTTTGTATCTGAGGGAAGGAATCGTTAGTTCAGTGTAATTCTTACCGATTAAGCCATTGTTATTATATTGTTTTTTGTTATTAGTTTAAGGAATTATTTTGTATTAATTAAATTATCTTGAATTTAATATTTGTTTTATGTCTTTAGAATTTAGTGACTTTTTCAAATTAATTGAATTGGTACTAGTTTGTGAAGATAAGTTCCCAATCTATTTCAGAACATACCTTCAATCTTCTGATCATTTCTTCTTTTATTTTTTCCTCTCATCTCATTCCTTTCAAGAATTCTCTTCCATTCTTGTCCTCAAATTGTAGTAGGTAAATTATATCTCGATTCTTACCATTCACCATTATCTACTTTATTTAGTATTTCCCAAAATTTAGAGGTTGTTTATTTAGAAATAATGATTGATGTTTATGTAAATCTCTTGACTAAGTCACTATTCGAAATTTCACTATCTTTATGAGAAACCATCTTAAAAACTCAAAGGTTATCTAATTTAAAAAAGCTTAACATTTTAATGTAGGACAAAATTTAATAATTAATACATTTTTATGTGCGTCGTATAAAATCTCTTCTTAGTTCAGAACACAAAATAAGAATCTTATTTTTATTAATTTAGAAAACTAAAAAACTAATGAATTTATTTATTTATTTTTTGTATTTAAAGTAGAATAAATGAATGATTAAATTTACAGAACTAAAATATTTTTGTGTTAGAATTATTTTATTGTATTTATAATAATACTGATTAAATTAATTTTGAGTAAACAAAAATACTAGAAAATAAACATTTCTTTTAATACATTTCTACTCAAAATAATAAAATGATGCTAAGAACTAAAGCAACAATAGATATATTTTTTAATAGTAAACTACCAGTGTATCTAATATTTAAGTCAAAAGATTGAAAGTTTTTTCCAGTACTAGCAATAAAACTTAAATTGTAAGTGAGCTTTCCATTGGTTGTCTATGTTTTGCAAGAGATCATAAATTCGGTGCCCATCTATTATCCACTTTTAGATATTAGCCATACCTAAAAAGAAGGATCGATAATTAAAGAAGAGGTTAAAGGAGTTATATCTATTGGTGTTATGCCACTACCATCAACAGTTGCTAATCTTATATTAGTAATTTATTTAGAATTAGATGAAATAGTCATTTTAACATTTGAAGTCAAACAGGAATCACAATCTGTTCTTTGAACAGGTGTTAATATTTAATTATTAAGCTAATCAATAGTGAAGGTGCAACTGTTGTCAGCACTTACTAAAACTAGTAATGATGATAGAATTATTGATAATATTTATGTTTTCATTTCTATTTTCTTAGAGTTTTAGCTCAAATATTTTTTTTCTTGCTTTTAAATTCAAAGGTATTGTTAGATTCTCTTCTATTTTATGATCAAAATACCAATTATTAATTCAAAATTAGTTTTTTAGCAGAAAATTAAAAAGAAGATTATCTTAATTTTTTGATCAATTATCTAATAAGAAAATAGGCAGGAAAGTAGATTTGACCTTTTAGGAAAAAATGGTTAATTCAAACTATTTTAATATAAAGAAAGTGTGGTAAAATAAGTTTTAAATGTGAATAAATGTAAGATTAATTATAAAATATTTTTCTAATTCTTTTAATTATTAGGTAGTTAATTTGCATTTACAAATATGACTTTTAAGGATAATAAATAAGCCTTTGATTTTTTCAATAAAAATAAATGAAAACTAATAATTAAATACATTAAATTTTTATTAATTTTCTGATTGTGATTATCTTAAAAGAAAATGCTTTTTTATTTCAATTATTCGAATAAGAAAGTCGAAAATATTTAGCAGAAAAAATTTTTTTTTATTTATGATGTGAATTCTTTATGCTAAAGTATCATTTTATATTTTTTATCACAAGAAGGTCAGGAAATTAAAAATAAATTTACTTCCTGATATCTTATCAAAAATAATACCAAAAATCTATTAAAAATGGAATTTTTAAATTAAAAATTTAATTTTCTCAAAATATTTTTTGCAAATTAAAAATATTTATTTTATTTTCTGGAAAAGTATTTTTAAAAATCTTTTTAAAATATAACAATTCTGCATATATTAAAGTGATAAATATACTTCCATTTATTAATTAACTAGATGATAATTTAAGACTTGAAATTATCAAAGAAAAATATAAATTATTTTTTTTTAAAATTGAATTTTAAAAAAAAACAAGCCATATACTTTTTAAAGAATATAGATTTATTACAATCAAAAATCAAAATAATAAGATCATAGAGGTAATTAAAATTAAAGAAAATTTTTAAAGAAGTAAGCTGCAACTTTTACTGGAAGGCTACCCATTATTTAACTCAAAGAATTAGAAATTATTGTTAACTTTAGCTTTAAATTTTAAAATGTAAACGAGTCAACATTAAAAAATTACTTTTAAATAAAATTTCAAAGTAATAATATTTTTTATAATTAAGTGATTATGAATTAGTTAGTATCAATATTAAATATTAATGGAACATATATTTTAAATATTAATAGGGGAATCACAGATTTGAATCACAGATTTGGAAGTTATAAAAAGACATTTTTAATTACTTTTTTTTCTCTTTTATAAAATAAAAATCATTAAGCATATCAGGTTAAAATTATATATTACTTTTTTTCTTTTATTTTTTTACAATTTAAAATAATTATTATGAATTTTATGGTTAAAAGAAATTTAAAATAAAAGGAATTAATTCTTTAGTTTAATTTATGAACTCATTAAAGCTATACACTCAAATTAAAAATTTTCATCATGGCAATAGGTCGCATGTATTCCTATTGATCTATGAAATATACTTAAATTTTCTGATAAAATATTTAATCTTTAATTAGAAACTTAAATAAAAGTTCAGAATCAAGCTTTATCGAAACCATTTTAGATTAATTTTAAGAATGTGATTATCTATAATTTCCAAATTTGGATATTCAATTGCGTAAATATTTTAGTTTAAAGATTCTGAAAAATTAAAAATAAAAGATTAGGATATACTTAAATCCTTATCATTATTTCTTTTTTTATATTTCTATTCAAAATAATAATAAGATGCTAAGAAATAAAGTAACAAACAATTGATATATTTTTTATTAAGAGGTGAAACATATGTTTATCCTCATTTTGAATCAGTACAGATTTTAGATTTCAATAAGCTCTTTTATTAATGTTTCAGTATAGTTTAGAAAATCCAAATGTTATGAGTCTTATCATTTTAAATTTAATATCACTTTTTTATTATTGTTTTTTGCTATTTCATAAAAGATAATATAGGATTTTTTTATTAAGATTAAGATAAGTATTGCCCATTATTGGAATCCTCTTTGAAAACAAGATTTCACCTATATTGTAATTTGAATCTATTAAAAATTGAATTCTATTTGATAAAATAAATATCAAATTATTAATTTCCTTAATTGTCAGCTATTTATGTCAAATAAAGTTTTCTTTTTCTAATATACGAACTAGATAATTAGTTTTAATTTTTCTATTAATAATATTGGGAAGTAAAAATTAAATTATCAATAAATTGTTTTCTTATTTTAAGTTTTTTTTTTAATTTTTAAAAATTCTAAACTTACTTCTTTTTGCTTCTTAAAAGATAAATTTGCTTTAGTTATTTTTTTTTAAGGAAAAAGAATACTTCTCCATTATTTCTGGAAGACTAAAAGATTAATTATTCAATTAATTTATTTTTTGTATTTGAAGCAAGAAAAATGAGTGATAAAATAGAAAGAACTAAAATATTATTTAGTCAGAAATAGGTTTTTAAACTGATTAAATTATTTTAGAATAAGATCCGAGAAAAAAAACATTTCTTTTTATATATTTCTACTCAAAATAATAAAATGACGCTAAAAATTAAAGTAATAATTGATATACTCTTTAATAGTTAACAACTAAATAATCCATTATTTAATTCAAAAGATTGGACCTCATTTAGCAGTAAATGTTAAATCATAATTATTCTTTCCATTTACTGCTTTTGCATAGTAAGAGTTCAAAAAGTTAAGAGATTCAGAATTTACCATAGATGAATATAATACTAAAAAATTAGGATCAATAGTTAAAGATTTAGTAACAAGAGTTAAATCTACATATGGTGTTAAACCACTACCATCAACAGCTTCTAATCTTATTTTAGTAATTTATTGAGTATTAGATGAAATAGTTATTTTCACATTTGAAGTAAAGCAGGAATTACAATCTTTTTATTAAACCGATTTTAATATTTAACCATTAAGCTAATCTATAGTAAAGGAACAATTGCTGTCAGCTCTTACTAAAACTAATAATGATGATATAATTATTGATAATATTTGTGATTTCATTTTTATTTTCTTAGAGAATTTGTTTGTTTGCTTATTATTTGTTTTACTCTTTTTTATTAATTATTTAGACTCTAATATCTTTTTTCTAAATAAAATTTACGATAATATATTTTTTCTTACTCTAATCGAAAAAAAAAGAAGAAAAGAAAATTTCTAATTTACTTCTATTATTTAAAATTCATAACGCGAGTTCATTTTTATGCTAAAGGATAATTATTTATTTTTGATCAATAGAGATCAGGATCTATTAAAAATAAATTTACTTAATCATATCTTATTAAAAGTAATACCCAAAATCTATTAAAAATGGAATTTGTCTTTTTCAAAAATAGAAAGCTGTTTCAATTTACTTTTTTAAAAATGACAAAGATAACTTTTACAATAGAAAAAGACGATTATTTTACAAGTGTAAACCACTTCAACTAATTGAGTTGATTTTTTTAATGCGGGATATATTGAGATGCTTATCGTGAATTCACTTCACATATTTTATTTTGCCAATCAAAATTCAACAGAAATATCTGAAAGTTAATTAAATCTTTTATTTTCAATCCATAAAATTACAACATTTTTTTTTCTCAAAGCATATTAAATTAAAATCCATTTTTGAAAAATGATTTTATTCTAAAAATGTTTGAAACAAAATTTTCAAAAAATAAATAATAAATAAAATTAATAATTTAAACAAAATATATGATGTAATACGTAAATAATATCACGAACTACATAATTTATAAAAATGTAAAACTAATATTTAAGTCTTTAAAAAAATATCTCTGATTGATTGACTCTACCATATTCAGCATAGTTTTTTTTACTTTTGTTTTTACCTTAAATGATTTTTATATTTCTTCATAATGACCATTTCAGACAGAGTTAGGTATTTAAAAGAAATGATAAAAGATACTTCTTTTCTAGAGTCTTAATTAAAATAGAAAAAAAAAGATATTTGTTGTTCAAGCATTTCCTAATCAGATTTTATTAAAATATAGTGAAATTTTTGAATGGTACTAAACTTTAAATAAGCATAACAAACTTCACTCTCCCTAAAACCTAAAATGGAAAAACTTATCTCTTTTTTGATATAAAGGAAAAATTTTGTGTTATCAAAAATTATATTTTTATAATGTCTTTATTATTTTTTTAATTTTATAGTAAAAATTTTTTAAATTATTCCAAAAAATTTCTATTTAATTTCAAAAATTATGAAAAGGAGTTGGTTGAAACAAATTAAAAGCAAAATCAAAGAAGATTAAATTTCTTACATCATAAAATCATAAAGAGTGATAAATCATCTTAAAACTCAAAGGTTATTTAATTTAACAAAAATTCAATATTTTAATATTGGAGGAAATCTCAAAATTTAATAGGGTAATTAAAATTAACTTATTTTGAAGATTATTGAAAATAAGTAAAAGAAATTTTTAAGTTTTTACAATAAAATTACTTAAAAGACTTAGAAAAAAAGTCAGAATTTCATTTTTATTAACTTTTAAAACTAAAAGATGAATAAATAAATTGATAAATTAATTTATTTTTTGTATTTTAAGTATTTAAAGTAGTCGAATAGAATGAATGATTTAATTTAAAGAACGAAAGTATTTTTGTATTTATTTTATAATATTTATTAAAGGGCTGATTAAATTAATTTTGAAAAATAATTAAAATTCTAGCTTTTTTGTATTTCTACTCAAAATAATAAAATGATGCTTAGAAATAAAGCAATAATTGGTATATTTTTTAATAATAAACTACTAGTATATTAATAATCTAATTCAAAAGATTGGAACTCACTTCCTACTTTAGCTACAAATAAAGCTTAAGTAATCTTTCCATTGGTTGTATTTATTTAGCAAGATTTTAAAAAGTTGACATATTAAAAATCTGTCCTCCCATATGGATATATAATAGTAAAATTAATATCAATAGTTAATGATTTTATATCTGGGTCTAAATCTACATATGATGGATTACCATTTCCATCAATTGTTGATAATCTTATTTTAGTAATTTATGTAGAATTAGATGAAATAGTCATTTTAACATTTGAAGTAAAGCATGAAACACAATCTTTTTATTAAATAGGTTTTAATATTTAATCTTTAAGTTAATCAATAGTGAAGGAACAATAATTTTCAGCAGTTACTAAAACTAGATATGATGAAATTATTATTGATAATATTTATAATTTCATTTTTATTTTCTTAGAGAATTTGGTTGTTTATTATTTTTTTTATAAATTATATTTCCTTTAAAATCTTTTTCTTACTATTAAATCCACTCTGAAGATGATTTTCTTCAATTTTTCTGATCAAAATATTATTTCGTAATTCTAAAAACATTACGACCAGAAAAATAAAATGAAGATATACTAAGTTTCTCATCTTTATTTTTTTATAAATTATCTGATAGGTGAATTTGCCTGACCTTTTCAGAAAAATTTGTTTATTCAAAATATCTGAATATAAAGTATGGTAAAAAAAGTATTAAAAGTGAATAAAAGATAAGTTTCATAACAAAATAGATTTGAGATTATTTAATTCATTTGTAGAAATAATTTTTCATTTTTAATATTAATTTTAAGTATTATTTTCTTTTCATACTTAATTCAAAAAAGATTATGAGTAGAAAAATAAAATGAAGATTTACTTAGTTTCTCATCTTTATTTTTTGATAAATTATCTGAAGTCAATTTCCCTGACCTTTTCAGAAAAATTAGTTAATTTTAACTGTTTTAACAAAGTTTTGTAAAATAAGTTTTAAATATGAATAAAATGCAATTTTCAAAATAAAATAGATCTTCTGATTATTTAGTTGTTTTGTAGAAATTATTTTTCATTTATAAATAAGTATTCTGATTATTAAATTAGCCTTCTATTTTACAATAAAAATGAAAGAAACTCAAAAGCGAAATTAAATATACTTAATTTTGATTAACCAACAAAATGATTGGTAAAAAGTGTTTATATTAAAATAAAATTAAAAACTCTTGATTTTATTTGCTATTTTCAACCAAAAAAAACATAAATTTAAAAGTACAAAAATTAAATATTCAATTTAATCCTTATCCAGATTTAAAATTAAATCTTTGTGTTTTTAATTTTTCTTCTTATATTCAATAAGATAGCCAACAGTAATTAAAATTTATTTATTTAGATTAATAGCAAAAAGTATTTAATCATTATAATATCTTTCTATCATTTGAAAAAAAAGAAAGAATTTAGTTAAAAGAAATTTTATTAAATAAAAATGTGAATTCACTTTATACTAAAGAATTACTTTATATTTTTTATGACAAAAAGCTCAAGAATAATTATAAATAACTTTATCTTATCTTTTCAAAAAAAATATATCAAAAATCTATTAATTTGTCTTTTACAAAAATAGAAATCTGTTTCACTTTGCTATTTGAAGAATGACTAAGATAATTTAAATAATAGTAAAAGACTATTAATTTACAACTGAAAAACATAAAAGTTAGTTAATGAAATCTTTTATTATCAAAAATACTAATTTTTTTAACAAAATCCTTAAAATAATAACATTTTTTATCAAAATTAAAATTCTCATTACAAAAATGATTTTATTCTAAAAATATTATTTAAAACCAAATTTTCTAAAAAATAAAAATGTATCTATTTACAAAAATTATATAAAATGTATGTTGAAATAAATGAAAAATATCAACACTATTCTTAACTCCTAAATTAATTTTTAAAAAAGAAATAAAGAATTCAAAAAATATTTAATTAATTTACAAATTATTTAAATTAATCTTTTTATATCATTGATAAATAATCTAGGACAAAGCATATATTTAAAAAATAATTTACCTATTGTTTTACATATTGTTATCTAGCTATATATATAGCAGAGTCTCAGGATTCATAGTATATTTTAGAAGTAAAAATAAGATTAATTTAATTAGGTTTTATTTTTTGCAAAATTTTGTTTGAAAAGATAATCTAATTTTTCATATAGTTCCTAATAAATTAATTCATATTCAATTAAAAAAAATAAATCAATAATGAAATAAAATATAAAATATTTTAGTGAACTCACTGATGTACCTCAATTTCTATAAAGATAATAATATATTTTAACATTTATATACTACAAGCTACAAACTTCTGATTTAACTTCTTACTTAAATCTTCATATGAATTTCATGTAAAATTATTTAAAATAATCAAATCTTTTTGATTTTTATCTTGGTAAAAATAGGATTTCAATTATAATTACTCATTTTTTAATCAAAAACAAAAAAGTTATCATAATATTGGTGAAAAAATTGCATAAGGAATAGGATCTGAATTAGC